>PJRA01000313.1:3341113-3373626 GCA_016987375.1 Brachionus koreanus | reverse complement strand
CCGTACATCAGTGTTGCTTTTACTACAGAGTTGTACAGTTTGAGTTTTGTTTCCTTGCTATAGCTGGTTGATTTCCAAGCTGGTCGGAGTCTAGCAAAGGTAATCTTTGCTTTAGCAAGTCTTTTCTTAATGTCTTTTTGTGCTCCCAATGTTGTACTAATGGTGCTTCATAATTAATTCGTTATTCGATGTAAATTCGTTTACACACTCGACTTGTGAATCATCAATGGTGATCGGGGTGTCCAATTTAGTGTTTATGCACATTACTTTTGTTTTGGCCACATTTATTTCGAGTCCAGTTGGTTTAGCGTTGTTCGCCAAATCTTGTGTTTTCATATGCATATGTTCTTCTGTACACCAAATATTAACACCAAATCATCCGTTTAACAATTTTATTTCGCAAAAAGATAGCTTCCATTGCGAAATTGCATCTAGTCTCGCTCCCCAAGTTTGCTGCTATAGCTTATTATTATTTTTATTAAATCAAAAATTTAGAGCTTCAAATTTAATTTTCATCTACAAAATTAATTAATAATCACTTATTTTGAAAATAATAATAGCCTAAAATTAAAAAGATAAATGACAAAAAATAAATTTAAGCTACTGTTCACTAAAGTCGAACAAATTTTTTGATTTATTTGAAAATAAAATTAATTCTAAAATTAACTTGAAAATAATAGAAAAAAAAATTTATATTATATACAAATTTTTATCAAAATTTCATATTTTCTAAGTCTGTTTCACTTTCTTCATTTCCTTCATCGACTCGATTTATATCTCTTAATTTTTTGATTACAATTGATGTAAATTTATGCTCTTCGTCAGGATCAGATATGCTCATTCTTACATTTTGATAAATCGAGTTACTAGAATCTTCTATTTTAATCATAGGCTTAGCAGGATATAGAATATTTCTGACAGCATCATCATTGGTAGCAAATATAAAATTTAAATCAATCGCATTCGGTTGCATATGTTTCTTGAAAGACCTTATTACCATTCCTTAAATAAAAAACTTATAAAAAAATTTTTTTTTAAATTTCAGATACTACGTTTGCAATAAGTTATATTCAAATTGATTCCAATTTCTTTATATTCTTCATGAAGCTAGAAGAAATATTATTTTCCAATTAACTTTCTATTTAAATTGACAATTTACTTGAATAACAGCATTTACACCTTGAGAATCTATGTAATTAACGCAACTAAAATCTAGAATAATGTGTTTGAGTTTTATTCCATCTAAAATTTCTTTGGCTGTTTTATGATGCTCCCATTTTTTATTTGGTCTAGAGTTTGTTTTTTTTAGCTTTTTACGAATCTCATCCGGTCTGACATTACATAACTTAACAATCTTGTATTTAAAATTATCAACATTAGCGTAATATATTGATTCTTCATATCTAATTATTTTAATATTATCAAATTCTCTGGCCTAAAATTAAGTTATAAATTTTTTTAGAAATAATTTTCCAATTTTTTATATTACTTGATCACAAGCATCAATACATTCGTATACTCTTGTTCCAGGTATGTTTCCTAAAACAGTTGCTCGTGCTCTTAAATCAAATGTAATTTAAACTTTTTGACGGCAATAAATTTCAAAAAATCATGCAATAAATCAGCTTTTTTTTTTAAATGATAAGAAAGCATTTATCACAAGTTCTAAATTTATCTATTAGAAATTTTACCTTTGGGAACGAATAATTACTAAAAGAAGAGAAAAACCAACACCAATATAAAGACCCACATCTACATCTAATACCATAACGCCCAAAAAAGTCATTAGCCAGCCCAACTTTAGACAAAAAAGCCTTATAATAAAATGATATAGATAAAGAATAAGATGATTACTGCTTCTATTTTGCTTTTTTTTAACAGTGAAGGAAAATTTGTAACTTCTAAAACCATCGACTTCAAAGCTATTACAATAATCGCCGCTAGACATGCATTTGGCAAGCTTTCGAACAAAGGACCCAAGAATAAAATTACAACTAAAACCAGTATGCTAGCAAATATTCCATAGACCTTTTTATAAATTTATAAATCCTTGAAAAAATAAAAGAGAGAAAGTACTTGAGTTTTTCCTCCTACATCTTCGACAATCACACATCTTGACAAACCGACACATGATGGAAACCCACTAAAAAATGAAGAGGCAATATTTCCAACACCATATGCATACAATTCTTGGTTTGGACTAATTTCATATTTGTGTTTTTTGGAGAAAAGTTTAGCCATTGAAACATTAATTGCAAATGAGACAATAGCTATTGCCAATGAGTCTCCAAATAATGTAGAAAATAATTTCACTGGTGGAACACTTGGTGCTGGAAAACTTCATAATATTTTTTTTTTGAAAAAAAAAATACTAAAAAAAATATCTAATTTATACCCTTTTTTTAATTGTCCAATTATTATTACATCATATTTTTTATTGAATTCTCCAAAAAACGAAGCTACTGTTCCAACAACAACTACGATAAGCTCAACTGGGACAGGTACAGGTAGTTTTTTTTTAAATTTTTCATTTATAAATACCTTAACTACATATAAAAATATCATTGATATAACAGAAATAAGCAAAGTGAATATTTTTGTTTGAAGAATATGGCTGCCAATTTCAATTAATTCCTTTAATTTTCAATCTAAATCTTATTTTATTATTCATTCTTAAAAAAATACCCCAACAAGCACGAAAGCAATGTGAATATCACCAATTTTAATTCCCAAAAGAGTACTAATTTGACTAACAACAACGTGAAATGCAGCGCCACAAGTAAAACCATTTACAATTGAATCGGATAGAAATTTTGTCACCACCCCAATGTGAAGTAATGAAAAAACAACCTGAATCAAGCCAGTAATTAAAGCTAAACAAGTAGCAATAAGGACACGGGCATCATCTGGATCGTTTGAAATGTACTCTGTACTAGTTTGAAATGATTCAGTTGTATTTTCTGTTGAATTGCTGTTAAGTGGATATAACACCCCTTTGTATTTGTTAATGGACGAAGCAACCATAAGACTAACTATGGCATATGTTCCTTAGAATTAGAGATAAAGAAGTCTTGTTTATTTTAACTTTTAAATTTTCAAACCTGTCGACAAATGACGGGAAGTTCCAAAAATGACGTATAGGATAACATTGATAAAAGAAACGTAAAGTCCATTTATTGCAGGCAAACCTGCCATCAAAGAATAAGCAAGACCTCAAAAAAAAAGACTGCAATTTTTTCAAAATACTTTTCTTTGTTTACCTTGAGGTATGTGAACTATACCGATAGTAAGACCGGCGATTAAGTCTTTCAAAAAATCATTTTTAAAATTGTACTTTCTTATCCATTTGAAAAACGGAAATCTATCATTAAAATAGTTTTTCATACAACTAGGTGTTGGATTGTAGTATTTTTTTAAATAATTGACTGAACTTTTTAGAACATTATCGCCTTTTACTTTATTGTAGCTAAATGTTTGTTCCAATTTCTTTTCACTGTATATATCATAATTTGCATTAGCTGCATATATTTCATCATTGTCCAAAGTGCTGATGTTATAGATTGGCAGTTGACTTGATGATTTTTTTTTATTTAAGCTCATAGTTCAAAAATCAAAATCTATCTTTTATAAAGACAATTTATTAAAGCAATAAATTCAGTTTAAAAAAAAACTACTTCTATTTTTGAAATTAATGGAAATTTTTTAAAATTAAATTAGATAAATCATTGTTTTAAATTCTTATATAGATATAGACTAATCAAATTTAAATTTATCTTATTTGTTAACAGCAATAAAAAGGCTTTTTCATAAATGTTAAATCAACGTCAACTTTATCTGGTAAATAATTTATCTCTTATTTTTGTTTAATTTCCAACTTTATTTATTGAAAGTCATGAGCTAAAACATTGATGATTGGATTTCTTTAATATATTGCGTAAGCTTTTGTCACAAGTTAAAAAATGATTTAAGAGTTAAGAATTTTTATCATTTAAAATTTTAACATTTATTCATCAAGACGACATTGGTTTAGCTATTTTCGTTGTATTCAAGTTAGATTTAGCTTTAAAGTTGAATTTAAATTTCTTAAGATTTCGGCCTATTTTACATAGATAATGGCTAAGTGCCTTAGAAATTTAGAGTGTTTTCTTAAAGAACAATTGTTATCAGCTTAATTTTTAAATTTATTCTTTTAGTCAAATTTTTTTTCGAAATAAATTGATTATCAAATAATTGATACTATTCTCAATTCATTGATTTGATAAAACCAAAAAAAACTAAAAATTGCTAAAATTACTATGAATAGATTAATGTGGGAATAAAAATTTTGTTCTTATGTACTAACACCATACATTCTCGTCAAATATGTATAGTGGAAGGTCAAAGTGTGCAAAATGAAAAGATTACAAAAAAATTAATTTAATAGTGATGAAATTTGCTGTAAACTAGTTGAAATCCTCTGGATGAAGGGTTTTTCAGACAGATCATTAGTTGTGATGAGAAGTAGATCTATTTTGGAAATTATGATAACAAAAAGACCAATTTTTGGTTAGATAATTTTAAACTGGTTGACCAAACATTGGTTAACCTAAATTGGCTAACCAGCTCCGAGTTTAGTTTTCATTTGATTTAATCTTTTTGTTTAGAAGTTTTTTCAAAATTTTTTCAATTTCAATTACCTTACTTAAGCGAACGTGCATGGTTTTGTGAAATTCTTTACAAAATAACAAAATAGAATAAAAATTAATGCTAAAAAAGCCAATAACTTTTTTTTCTGAAGGCTTTTAATTGGTTCTATAAGTGAAACAATCTGCAACATACTTAGTTGCACCAAAAGTCAAAGTCTTCTAATTATGTGCAAACTCTCTAATTGCAAAATTCATCAAAGTGCAACATGGTATGTTGCATTTATACAACTTACTTTTGTCTTTTAAAAGAATAAATACAAAAATTATAAACATTTTGTTCTATTATATATGACACGATTTAAAGGGAAAGTTTAAATTTTAGGAATTAATTTGAGTAATTATAATTCTTTTTTATTTTTTGAAGCTTTCTTCCTTCCTAATTTTTAGTTTTTAACTTTCAAGCAAAGAATTTTGTAGAATTTCTACAGTTCTACAGTTCTACTGGACTTGAAGATGGTGTCAAGAGTTTTGGAGATGCATTGTTAAATATGGCCTCGTCTGAATCACTCGCAAACAAAAATTGCTCTCCCTCATCCAAACCATTAATATCATCTTCATCATTAAGGTCATCAACAGGATTAAGAAATTAGCGTACGTTTAATTTTGAATGTTACTCTTCAAATTTAACGATTACAAGTCCAACTTTAGTTGATTCTGTAATATTATTTTTGTATAAATATTTGGCAAATGCGAAAATGTCTATTAATAGCAATATTTTTTATTCTTCACTATTTAATTTTATGAGGTCTTGAACAACTTTTACACTAGAAGCACCAAGCATTTTTTCACGATTTTTTAATATGAAATTATTTTATAATAAAAACTATAACAATTTTATTAAGTAATATTGTTTTTAAAGAAAATTTTAAATTCTACATAAATCAAAAAATATATATTTATTTCAAAAATCATTTTGACTCGTTTGGTGCTTCTAGTGTTAAGAGTTCATCTCTCTAAAATTATCCTTCTATTTTCAGTATGATTATTCTCAAATTGAATATTAAAAAATTGTTTAAGAAAAATTGAGTTAACAAAATTTTTTGATTTTAAGATGAAACTGGAATTTAATATTTTAAAATAATTAATTTCAAATTTTAAATAATAGAAATAATTTGAAAATTTTTGATCAAAGGTAAAAAATATGATTTTTTTATTACTAATTTTGATACTTAGTATTTTTTAATAGTAGTAGAAATAACTGCGGAATGTGTTCTACGACAGAGAAGATTTGCATCTAACTTTTATGAACATTGAATGTCTTAAAATTTAATTTGAACCTGTCTAGAACCTTTTTCTCTTAAAGTGATGCAATTATGGTTTTTAATTTCAAATGATAAAATTAGGAATAATTTCTTAGTAAAATAATGAAGATCTAGACTAAGCAAAGTTTTTTTGAAATTGTTAAAGTTTGTGATTTTTCAAAAATATAAATTAAATTAGTAAAAATGTTAAATTAATTAAAAATAATTTTTTATTAAAAAAAAAATCAATAATAACTTAATCACCAGTTCAAAAATATTTTTCTAAAATAAGCATCATTCCAATGATTATCCTTATTCGGTTTATTTCATAATTAATACTTATGATACAAAATTTACATTCATTTCCGATAAATCTAATCAACAAGTGATGTCTCTGACGCAAGTAAAAGCCAAGATTTGTTTTTTTTGTATGATTTTTTATTTGAATCGTTTAAATTTTTTGAGTTTTTCAAATCAGCTAATCTTCTTGAATTGTGTGATCCACATGTAACCACATAAGTTCCGATTCCAATAGCTAATCTAGACAGTTTAGATTTAAATGTCAACGGTTCACTAGTCTTTCCTGTATTTATGGCCGGTACAGTCCGGTTTTCATCAATATTTACGAATGAGCTATTCTCATAATAAACAGAACTTAGAGGCTTTAGCTCATTTAACTCTTTTCTTGATTTTCGTATTCTAAACGAGTTTATTGGTGATGAAATCGTTTTTGGAATTGATTGTTTATTTGCTTTATTAAAATCCTTAGTCACTATGCTCTTTACAAGCATTTCGTAAGCAGTTAATGGATTTTTCGACTTTTTCTGAGACGAATAGTCACTAAATATTGAATATTGGATCAAATCCGAGCCTATTAGCTTAGCAAATTTTTTGTATATGCCAACATCATTCTTTGTCTGATCGAGATCATTGCTGAGAATGTCAGTTTTATTTTTCGATAATCTAGATGTCGAAGATGTTGAGTTGACAGAGCAGGAGCGTTTTTTGAAGGAATTCCTTGCTACTACTGCATTATTTTTTTCGGTTCGATTATCACTTTCTACTTTAGAGCTGATTGTGTCACTCCTTAGGCCTAGAAGAACAAAGTGCTTTTTCTTTTGCTTGTTTTTTTTAAAGTCAACTTCCCATTTCGATTTAATCAATTCAAATGAGCTTGTATCATCCATAGCAAAGCACAAGATAACACACTGAAAATCTCGAGTGTTAATGAACTGACTTGATGAAACTACTTGGTTATTTACAATCAGGTCAGCATCATTTACGCAAGTTTCAAGACAAATATCAATATTTTCAATCTCAACAATCACTTTTTCATATTTGTTATTAAGTGTTTCATACAAATAGACCTCTTTGTTAATAGTTTCTGAATTTTTAACACATTTCGGAAATTGTTCCAAAAATGATGTCTTGCCTATTCCGGCTTGACCGATCATCAGACATTTTATTTTGCTTTGCATTTTTGAGTTAAATCTAGGAAAAAAATCTAAAATTAAAATTTTTTTTTTAAATAATTTTCTCTAAATAAGAATTTAATAATATTGTTCATAGGAAATTAACAAGAATAAATAGATTGAAAAATTTTTTCGTCGAATAATTAGTTTATATTTTAAAATGGAAAAAAATGAATTGTGATGATTTGGCATGAATAATAATTAATTTTTTTTTGCTGGGCGTATCTTTACTAATAATCATTTAATCTGGAAATTTAATAATTCCCCAAGCATTCGCGTATTGAATGCATTCCCGAAGGTCTGAAAAACAAATTTATTTTAAGTATTTCAAATATTTTCTTATTTCTTTTATGTTTAAATAATCTGCAAAAAAATCGATAAAATTTTATGTGTGATCTAATAATAGAAAAAAAAGCTGAAGCTTTGCCTAACCAAAAAAATTTTAAAAAATTGAATTAAACATTTTAGATCTTTTATTTATTTTTTAAAAGCTAAAACGGATAAAAACAAATTTTTAATTTTAGTTATTTACTGGGTTGTTATAGTTTCGTGCACCCTTAAAAGTGTTTTTGCATATATCCAACTTTGAGATTTTTGTTTGGCATAGAAAACGCCTACCGTGGTAAAATTTCAGCATAATTGAAAATCAAATATTCAATAATATAATTCCTTAATTTAATGTTAATAATAATTAATTTTTTTTTCATCCACTTACTCAGACATTTGTCAAATCTTCTAATTAAAAACCCTTAAATTAAAATTAAAAAAAAACTGGGATCTAAATACTATAAACAGGATAAAATATATCCTAATCTGAGTCAATTAAGCATAAGAAGCAGTCTCTTTTTTTAGAAAATTAAAAGATAAGAAAAGAAGGCTTAAAATATCTTTAATTAATTAGAACATGTCTAAAAAATTGATATTCTAACATTAAATTAAATTCGAAAATATCTTATTTCTGATAAAAAAAGTCTAATTATTTTAGAAAAAATAAAATTTTTTCAAATTAAAACTAAAATCGAATTTTTTCTTTAAACATACCCACAAATAATGTATTTGAAATTATTTGGATAAGAAAAATGATCTTTTTTTGATAAAGAAATCAATACAACTAATGTAACTATTTATTCAACTGGTCTTTTAAATTAAAAATAGAAAAAAGATTAAAATATAACTAATTGATATTTCAATGATGTAACAAGCTCATTACTAAATCAAGATTTGCTTAAATATTTAAAAAATTTAGTCTTAAATATTTTTTGTTTTTTTTGATCATACGATAAAATTTCTATGTTTATTTGCCTTCAAACTGTTGAGTCTTTCATTCTTACTCAATTTTGGAATGACACTCTTTAGTTAATAATTTCTGTGTAAGCTCAAGTATTGCATAATTAATAAAAATGCTACCAAGTCACTTGAATGTATATTTTCATTCAAAAATTAGATTATGCTAAATTTTAAAATATTACTTGAAGCAAGGAAAACACCTCTAAATTTTAAAATTAAAAATTTAACCGGTTTCTTATTCAGCTTTCGTTTTTGTTAAATTTACAAGCTGAATTTAAAAATCCAGATTTTATATTAATTAAAATAATAATAATTTTGACTCTTCTAGAAAATTTAAATAAATCTTTGATAAAAAATGATAATCAAAAAATTTAACATTAAATAATTCTATTTTTTCTATTAAAATTTTTACTTGATTTACCATTTTTATATTTTTGTCCTAATTAAAGCTGATGAAACTCGACTAAATTAACTGTATATTTATGTATTTGGTCGCATGATGCTATTGTTGAATAATCAAATATAATTTAATATGAAACACTTGAATTTTGTGCTTATCTTTTCATTATTTATTAAAAGTGCTGATCTGGTAGACTCATTGAAATTTCAAAACTAAACAATAAAAAATTTTTCAAACCTTTTTGTAAAAATAATTAATTTTTAAAATTTTTAATAAAAAACAACTAAATTTTAAGATTTTAATAATAAAGTTTAACAAGTTAACTTGAGAAATACAAGATTTTAAGTATAAATGACTACATTTTCCAATTTTAGTCATCAACTTTGATGAAAAAAAAAATTTAAATCGAGTTCTAATAATAATCGATTCATTTCAAAATATTTTTGCTGCAATTTCTTTGCTGAAATTATGTAAAATAAAAATCGTGCGTCATTTTATTTTCAAAAATAGCATGATTTTTTATTTTATTTGTTAATTAAACATTGATCTTTAAATAAATTTTATTCATATGAATTTTTACTCAGCATTTTTTTAGTTCCATTTGAAATTTTTTTGATTAATTTAACAAAAAAAAATAAATCTGCCTATTTTTATATTTGTGATGCTTTTAATTATATTTAATTATGTAATTTACTTAAACTAGTATCAAATAGTTGAAAAGACGAGTCTATTCTCAATTAATGTTTCGAGCTAGTTAAAAAAAATTTAAAAAAATGCATCAAATTTATCTAATTGTAATTTGATTCTTAATTGTTAACTGATCAAATCTCAACTCTTATCAAAGTCCATTTGAATATTATTTTTTAAATTGACTTGAATTTACTAAATAGTTCAAATTTTTAAAATTGTTATTTCATTTAGCTTTTACCTTTTGAATACGAAGCTTTTCAATAATAGATAAAGCTCTTCTTGAGCCATTCTTTATTCAAAGTTTGAAGATGATAAAAATAATATTTAAAAAAAGATTTTTTCATTTCAAGTTCGATTGACTAAAATTGCGTGCAAATGCTTATAACAATTTTCTAAAATTATTTTTTCGTAAAAAATTTATTTTTAAATTATAAAAATAAAGAAGTTATCAAATTAACATTGGTACAAAAAAAAAAGACATATTTTTCCAATGTTTACATTTATACTAAAAGTAAAACTAAAAGTTAGTTTTTATAATTTATTAAAATAGCTGATAATATACTTTTTTTTTTTAAAAAAATAAAATTTAAAAAATTAATAATAAATATATTATTTAATTTATAAAATTTTGATCAAATACAAAACATCACGATTGTGTATAAAATTCAACTGAAAATAAATAAATCTTACAAAATATTAAATAAATTTTTTTTTCGTTTAGGGAAAATATACACAGATGGCAACAATTATGTCAATTAGCATATCTTTCATTTGATCAAAATTGTTTTGAACTAGTCAAATTTCAGTTTACTTTGAACTTTTTGTAAACGTTTCAAGTACTTAAAACAACAAGTCCAATGAAATAATAAATGGTTTGCTGACTAGCCATTCAAAGGCCAACTGATGCTCTTAGGGAATCATTTGATAAAACAACAATAATAAAACAATTATGGACTTATTTTTCTATTTAAACAATGAAACAAAAAAACTGCACCTAAATTTACAAAAGTTACAAAGCTGTTTGAATGTTGGACTTTTGTGTCGTTTTAGCTTTTTGACTATTTGGTATATTGTTATTATTGCCGTCTGTATGAGGTTTTGATTTTAAATTCAAGCGCTTGAAATTGTCTATTTGATTATCAATTAAATTTACATCACAATCAGGCTTTTGATTAGGCTCAACCGAATCGGGAATTAGCTTTCCATCTGCATGCAACTGTAAAATATAGAACAGTATTTGCGCCTGAAGCATGCTTTCCTTTATTTCTCTGTTCATATCCTCTGCTTGAAGATTATCTTTAGGTGACAGTTTCATTAATGTAGGACCAAAAAGTGTGCACAAATTTCTCAGACTCATCATATTCTTTTCTGAATAGTTTGCTATGCTAAAAAAAAAATATTAATTTTTTTTTTTAAAAAAATCTATTTCTAAAAGTTACTTTAATAAATGGGTGAGTAAGAACAAAATAATGTTTTTGTTTGATTCAGGCAATTCGTTGAAAATACGACAAAGCTCGCCCAGACGAAATTCGTGAACTTGGCAATCGACTGCGCTCATAAAACGATTGTACAAGTGAGAAGTAAAGAGCGGATCTGGCAGCTCTCGTAGATAGAGTTTCAGAACATTAGCAGACAAATGGGGTGACTTTTGTCGAAGCTCATTCATTGCTTGAGATGGATCTAGTTAAAGTTTTAATTTTATTTTCTTTTAATAATTTAATTTCAAATTTGAAATATTACTTTTAGAATAAAGATCCTTTATTTTTTGTACCTCACTAACTACAGATGATACTCTATAAATTCCGACCTCTTCTATGCCTTTTGTTTCAATTACTTCCACACAGTCTTTAAGTATTCGAGGAATAGTGCTTTTCTCTCGTCTACAAGAGTTGAATTAGATTATATATTTTGAAATATATTAAAAATTTTACTGTAAGAGCTCGTTTAAATTTCCGCCAAATATGTCATTTCTATTGCGGGTTCGGCGCCTGGTAATGGTTTTTTTTGGAGATAAAAATTTCATTGTTATATAAAGCGAAGTACCATTGCTTAAGCGAACACAATTTATCTGATTCAAGTTAATGTTTGAGTCTATTTTCAAAACTTGGCTAGCTATTGCCAGAGCCTTGCCGCTTGTCTGACTGTAAAGTATTATGCGTAAGTAATCAACTGATTGAAGTTCAAGGTTAAATTTCTTCAAATATAATTTAAAAATTTTTAATTTGAAAATTAAAATAAATAATTTACTTCTTCCCAAACTGGACATGTGGTAAGATCGGAACAACGAGTTTGTGCTACTTCTAAATATGAACCACACGACTTTAGCTCAACGGCAACATAAACCTCTGAAATAAATGGAAAAAATATTAATTAATGTGTAACTAGTTTAAATTTAGAATTTACTATTTGGCTGTTCTAGATTTTCAATTTTTCGGACTAAAAGTTCTAATGATCCAGTATAACTGCTGGTGATAATTTTTGGTGGTTCTTCTGTTTTCTAAATTTTAAATAAATTAAATTTTAGGACTAAATTGCATTTAAATTTGTTTAGATTACCTTTAGCGAGTTAATACGGGACTCTAAATCCGAATGCTGTAAGTTTGTTTGAGTTTTACGAGATTTTACTTAAAAAAAATATTTGATTTAAATAAATTATAGCTAAGTTTTCGCTATATTAAAATAAAGCCATAGTTTTTTAATTTAATTTGGTTGGCAATAAAGTCTAGGGGTTGTTAGGTTTTTTTTTTAAATCTAAAGACTCATTTTTCTTTTATTATTAAATTAAATAAATACATCAATTCAATAGAAAACAAGGCTCTCTAATTGCTTTTGGTTGCCTTGAGGCAAATTTATCTAAATAAAATAGTCTATACAGACTACAAGCTATAATTTTAATTAAATTATTAACATTTCGCATAGAAAGGCTCTCTTCTTGTTGCTTCTAAAGTAATTTCACAAGCGGCATGAAACACAAAAAAATGTATTTTTTTTTAATGATTTGCTAAAATTCAGTAAATTTTTTAATTGAATCTGAGTAAATTGTATTTTATTAAAACGTAATGATAAGAAAACAGTTTTAAGACTTTACTGAATTATCGATTTTGTCAAAAAAATAGATTTGTCAAGTAATGAGAAAATATTTAATCTCATTAAAGGTTTAAAATTGATGAAGACAAAACTTAAATTTAATAAAAGACACACATGTTACATTAATTAATAAAATTAATTTTATTTTTTGTTAGCTAAGTTTGTAAAACCCAAAAATTCTATTTGATGATGAACTTTTTATTTTTGTGTTAAAATTTTTTTTAAATAAAAACATAATTTTTTTTCGTTTAAAATTTAATAATTAGAATTAAACCGTTAAGAATAAAATGTTTAAATTTAAACTAGAGATGACAAAATTGATGGCAAGTTCAGGCATTAATATTATTTTGTAAATTATTATTATAAAATACTATTCAAGCGTGGAGACCGCATCAAAAAAGATATTAAAGAGATTTGGAGCCTGTCCAAAGAAATTGAAATTGGTGCAAGTAGTGAGAAAGCTAATATCAAAGTTTAATTGAACATCAGTGGAAGAAAAGATTATGAGAGGTGAACTTATTTTGCAGTACAAATTAATAAATAAGATGTTATCTTTAAATTAGCTTAATGCCACAAAGTTAAAGTCATGAATTCGTAGACATCAATTCACATTGCTAAGAAAAGTAGTAAGAAATTGCAGACAAAGATTTAACTTTATTACCAACAGTGTCATTTAGTGTTGGGTACCATTAGCGGCGGCCAATAGACCGCCATAAATTGTTGCTGGTCGTCTTGATGGCAGCGGAAATTTTTTTTCTAAATTTTACTGCTTGTTCTTATATTCAGTTCTTTTATCTATCAAATTTTCATATTTGAAATTTTTTTTTAATTTTATTTTTGTACAGGGCCATCATAACGGTCAACACCAAGTTTTGGCGGTCTAGTAGCGGCCTCTGACGGTACCCAACACTAGTGTCATGACATGATGTAATAGGTTACCGACAGAAAATTTTTTTTTTTAAGCTCTAAATGAATGAACGAACAAGTCGGACAAGATCATTAAGTTAGCGTTACTAACGACCAGCCGATAGTTCCGGCTCAACCTTTGGACAAAAGGGTGTTACGGTCGGATAGGTCCTATTGGTCCAAAATAAAAGAAAGCGACCCAGATCACCAGGGACTAATATCATAGGGGAAGTAACTTTTTTTTTTCTTTCTTGGTCCAATCACTTATGGTAAACTAAGGTTGATTTTAAACAGGCCTTTTTCAATGTGTACGCTGTGTAAAATCAGCTTGTGAAATTTTTTTTATTACTTAATAAATGCGACTGACTCGTGGTCAAGCCACCGGTCAACCAACATTTTTGCCAATATTATGGATTATTAGTGAAACGTTAAAAATCAATTTTTTTCGCTAAGAAAATCTTTTCCTAAAAATCAGAAATTCTTAGTTTTTAATTTTACCATTATTTCAATTATAGCTTATATTATATGCATATTATAAAAATTGAATCTACTTACATGCATAAATAGCACCATTTATTTCCTCTGTCCAAGCATTTCTTTCAAAATCGGAAGTGAACAAAAATACATGCGTATTGGAAAAATGCTGTACAGGACTTGAGCTTGTAGGATGGGCGCTCAGACTTGGATGATGATGAGAATTATTTTTGCTACTTGCCAGACTAGACGAAGTCAAATTAGCCAAATTGTTCATAGATGAGCTTAGAGCGGCCACCAACGAACCACTGAAACCGCCGGCACCAAGCGAACTAGATGAATTTGAAGAGGAATTTGAGGCATTGCTTGTGGACAATAATGGATTAGCGCGCACAATAAGCTTTAATCTAGATGATTGAATAGCCAGTTCGTTTTCTTGTTCAGCTAGTTTTTTCTTTATTTTTTGCTGATTTTTAGCCGATGCATTTCCTTCGGTCTGTTTTTTTAAATCGCCCCTGAGTGACACAACTTCCTCTCTCAAATGTCTCAATTCGTTTTCTGACTTAGCCGATTTGTACTCGTCGATATAAATTTCCAATTGATCTATGGGAATAAACCATTTTAGCTGTCGTCTGTCTTTTTTAAGTCGACAACAAACCAAACAATCGCCGAATAGAATCAAATGACGCAATTTTTTCTCATTGCTATTTTCAATTAGTTCAACTACGTCTTCATTTTTGCGCACTTCTTTTGGCATTATATTCCTATTTATTTCACTAAAGACCTTTTCGCGCAAATTTTTAGAGCCCTCATTTTCAAATAAAGAGTTTATATTTGACTTTAAACTAGTGCCGTAGTTATTTGGCAAATCGTTTGACGCTAGTATGCACTCTTCTTTCAAGCTGTATATAAATTCGAATAGTTTGGTGGGTCGTCTGAGTATATCATCGGTAAATATGCGCGTCAAGTCGAACAATTTCTCATTTTTAGTGTCATTATAATACAAATCAAACGGGTCTTTTTTAATCATGGGATTTTTTTGCGTAAAACGAGACAAAAGACCGGGTTTTTTTGGATTTTTACTTTCACAATTTAACAATTTGTTAAAATCATTTTGATATTCAGTTAGCGTTTTTTGTTTGCTAACACCTTTGGGATTTTCGAGCTTGCTCAAAATGGTCATCGATTTTGGATAATTTTTCAAAAACTCCAAATAAACTGGAAAACTTATTTCCATAATGTTTGCTAGTAGATTGAGAGCATTGGTCAAAAAGCTTTCTTTTAGATAGATGATTGAATTTGTGGGATAAGGACTGGTCGGCGATAGATTCGTTGCTTGTCGTGACGAGCCGACCACTTGATTTAGCTTTGTATTCGCAGGAAACGGTTTTGAGCTTGACTGTAGCAGCTCGTTCAGCGTATTCAAATAGTCTTGTAACTTTTGAGCAACAATGTCATGGGTGGTGTATATCTGCTGTATGCCAGAAAATAATACACTTATATCAGTTTTGGGCCCGTCAAAATTATCGTCAAGATATTCTTTGAAGTTAAGCAGTTTTTTGAGCTTGTCTAGATATAATTTTTCGTAGTGTAGCGTGGTGTTTACAAATGTTTTCAAGCGTTTGGTGGTGTTGTCGTCGAAGTCGTCGTTGAATGGATAAGTGGGTCCGGAGGCGTTGTGATAGCCGGAGTCGAGGTCGTCATCGGCCGATTCCTCGCCTCCGCCGCTAAGACCAGTAGCGTTTGTGTCTAGCATTTCGTGATCGCTGTCGACCAAATTTCCACTACTCTCGGTCAAGTCTGGACTAACTATTGTTTTGTAGAAGGGAAGATTTTCGCTTATGCTCATCCAATTTTCACTAGAGGAGTCGGGTGTTTTGGACAGCGGTGACGAATTGTTGTTGCTCGACTCGAAAGACTGCTGCCTCTGGTACTTTAGGTCGTATACTGCATCGTTAGATATGGCGATTGTGTGTCGGTTTGTTTTGGACGCGCATTGCTTTACCGGTATTTGGTTGACCAGGTTTGCGTGACGCAACGATGGATTGCTAGTTATTGAACTTGGTGAGCTGGTCATCAGTTTGCTTATTTGCTGCTGGCTCGTGTACGGCGATGCCGGCGACATTATCACATTGGTTATGTTTATGTTTTTGGATTGATTATGGGACATTTTTTTTAATTAAAAAAATTCGAAAAAAATAAAAAATTTTTATAATTTATCTGTTACAACATGACACATTTTATTTATATCTAAAAAAAAACATATAGTATAGTAATTTTCTTTAAAGAAGATAAAATTTCAAGCATTTGGTTTTTTTTTTTACTTAGCCGCGAACTACTTGTCATAAATATATGAATACCACTTTAGCTAAACTATTTTTATTATCTTACGAAAATGTGCTACAAAATATTTTTTAAATGATAATCCCCTATTTGCTTTAGAAATTTAATTTAGAGATTTTCTCATCTAATATTTATTTTTACATGTTTTTAATTTACATCTGTCTTACGCAAGCTGATTAATTAATCCCCATTTATCATAGTTTAAAGACTTCTTTAACCATTTCCATTTAGAACAAATAATGATAATGGGTGAAAAAGGTGCTGTAGATTTTTTTATTATTACTATTATTAGTATTATTATTATAATCGTAAGACCAGGTTGATTATTTCAAAATTATTAAAATTCAAGAATTTTTTTATGCTGTTGAAAAAGTGTTGATAACCGTCAACAGGGGCCAGTAGACCGCCAAGACTCGGTGTTGGCCGTTTTGATGGCCGTGTACAAAAATAAACTAAAAAAATTTCAAATATGAAAATTTGATAGATAAAAGAATTGAGTATAAGAAAAAATTTAAAAGAAAAAAATTAAATAATAATAGATTTAGAACAAATATGAACTCATCAAATTTTATTAATTTTTTGTAATTTTGTCGAAAAATATTAAATTTCTTAAAATTTACTCGTTTACTGAAAAAATCATGTTAAATTTAGCGATTATATTTTCATTAAGTCTTTAAAGCACTCAATTTCTCTATTTAGGTAAAATAAAAATTTTAAAAAATTTTCTTTCTTGAAATTTTTTTTACTAAAAAAATGAAAATTTTATAATTTAAAAGAAAATAATAAGAAATTTAAAAATGACTACTCGGAACACTGTTCACATAATAATGTTTCAAGATAAAATTAAAAATGATACTTACTTGATATGATTTAAATGCTATTTATTATCTATTATCAATTATAATCAGACAAAAATTTCTGTGAAAATATGAGGTATTTATCATCTCAAATATGGTGATAATATTACTTAAATACGAGTATCTAAATAAAATATCACATTACTGTTTTTGATACATGGTCAAACCCTAGAGTATTTTAATTAAGTATTAAATTATCACTTAGTTGAAAATTTTGATTATTTTGTCACTTAAACTAAATAACACTAATGAGAGGGCTAATTTTAGAAATAAAAAATTCCATGCTTTTGAGTTCATTAGAAATATTTTGAAGAACAATTGCATAACCTTGAATAAAAATTGGTTGATATACTTTATATCTAGCTTAATTTCTAAACTACAACAAAAAATTGCTTTAAAATAACAAAATATTTAATTCTATATGCAAAAAATATTTTGCTAGAAATGTGAATCGGCAAAAAATGAGTTTTACTCTTTGTTTGGACTAAAAGATCAACTTTAAAAAACTAAAATCCACAAAGGTTTCTAAATTGAATAGATTTTTTCTTGCCAAAAATATTAATTAGTTACGTAAGCTAAATCATAATTTTTGAGAAAAAATAAAAAAAATTAAATTAGAACTACAATTTTAATTGAAACAATATTTCCGAGACAAACTCTCATAGTTTGAGCTTTAAAAAAAAGCTCGATATCCAAAATCATATTTGATCAAGGTGGCATTCGTTGTATCTTAGCTTAGTACTAAAACTTATTTGCCAACAAATTAAATAACGCTTTGAGTATTTAATCCCAAGCTAGCTTAAACAAAAATCTAAAAATAAATAACATTTAAATATTTATTTTATTATTTTATTTATTAATCAAAAATAACAGATAAACACCGGGACTAATTGATTTTAAAGCGATACTTAATCAAGTTTTGCTTGAAAGCATTTGATCAATACATCACCATAGTTCAAATTCGATTTGACCGATACGGATGAATCTAACGAAGTATTGGCGTCAACAAATTCTAACTCTTTTTTATCTCTAGTCAATTTGTTGTTGCTCGATACGGATTCATTAAGATCGTATGCTTGCAGTGTAGAGCTCGATATTGTCGCCATGGTTTGTTTTGATAATGAATATATATTCGATTTTTTGCTTTTAAATTAGAATAAAAAAAATTCAAATTTAATAAATTAGGATTTGAATTTTATTTAGCTGACAAGCATTAAAAAATTGGGCTAGATGGCCTAATTTTTAAAATATGTCCTTAGTTAATACAAAAATCCTTCATTTTTCGAAATGGTAATTTTTATTTTTTTTGTCGTGTTCTTAACTAATTATTTTGTTACATATAAAAAGTAAATTTTGGCTCATTTTAATTTAAAAAAAAAATTTTATTATAATTTAAAATAGAATTTGAATTAGAAAGTTTAAGATGATACGTTTTTACAACGAAATAAAAGCTTTATTCAAAATTTTTTGTTTCCTTTTTTATGTAATAAAATAGTTTAAAAAAAAAATTGGGAAAATGAGTTGAAGTATTTTCATATTTTTAAAAAGCTTTTGAAAAATTGGTAAAATTATTTAATTTTTTAAATTAAATAAAAAATTCAAAAATTCTAAAAAATTTCTTTCTAATGTTCTTTTTTAATTTAAAAAAAAATAAGCAATTTTGTTAGCCTACTTGATTTCCATTTTGGAAAGCTCAGGCATCGCTCTAAACAATTCATGGTATAAATTCATATTTGACATTAATGTTCTTGTGACTGAGTTCGATTTCGCGGATATGGAATTTTTTATTATTTGATTTCGATCTATAACGCATGAATAAAGTAAGCTATTGTTCTCAATAATCGAATTTCTCGGTGCTAGATCTGATCTGCTTCTCTCCTCTTCTATCAAGTCAAGTTCAATGCAACTAAAGCTGTTCACCAATTTTTGCCACTTAAAATTCACAAAACCATAAATAAACATTTTTATTTGGCTAAATAGATTAAAAAGGTTTTGTTTAGTTAGCTAACAAACTAATTTTGATTTTTGACAAGAAAAATGTAAACAAAACGCTCATCACAAGGACAAAAATAAATTTGTTAAAGATAACTAGTTTTGTTGTGTACTACAAATTGGTTCATAGCTTAAATGTATGCTTTTTAGATGGATGGATGGATGAATAAACAATAAAATATGTCAGATTTAATTAATGTTTGAGCTTGATTAACGACATTGTTGTTAGATACCAAGTGAGATGAATTTAGATTAAGAATTTCATTTTTAATCGCCTAAACGGATTTTCTTATTTTTAGATTTTATCAAAATTTCTTAGTTCTAGTTTAAATACTAAGTTTAAAGAATGGCTTCATTAAGTTTTAAATATCTCAAATTAATAAAAAAAAAACTCGAAAAATAAAATAAATAAACCTTTTATGCTAATTAAAGTCCTAAAATCAAAAATAAAAAGAGTAGAAAACAAAAATTGGTCATTTAATTTGTTTTTAGTTTTTTACCAAGAGTTCTAGAATACTTACAAATAAAGCAATTATTCTATTTAAAATTTTGAAATCGTTCAAAGTTTATTCAAGACAACTTGAGAGTTTGAAAAATTAAGACTTAATTTTATTTCCTAAAAAAAAATTTTTTTGTGACCATAACTTTTGTTCATTTGAGAAAATAACTTTAAGTCTATTTTATGGGTAAAAAAAACATTAGCTTCATTATGAATAAGATAATTCATTTTAAACGATCAACAAAAAAAATATATACAATACTCTTATCATAAGAAAAAAAAATAGATCAAAAAGTGACAAGTTTTTCATTTATTTAAAATTATCAAAAATAGACTTACTATATTGACTATAAAATCTGATCTGTGTTTATATGAAGATGTATCCAAGCACAATGATACTAGGCTTAGCTTGGAATTCTTTTGGAAATAAAGTATAACTTCTTGGTCTTTGTCATCATCAAAAAACTCGTTTGATAAATTATCCAAAACATCAAAATTTAATTGAGTAAAAGAGCTTAGTGATACTTTGGTTCGGAATTTAGTTGACTTTGGCAAACTATCCATAACTAAATCATCGTCCGAATTTTTGGTATCTAACATTTCGAACGAGTTTTCATCATGATTTTCGTCAAATGTTTCACTTTTCTCTTTAATCAAATGGCTAATCCAACACCTGGGAAGATAAATCTTGACCAAATGACATCTGTTCGGAATTACCCAAGACTCAGATATCGGCTCGCAGTGTTCTATAAGCTATTAGTTAAAAAATTAAATTAATAATTAAAATATAGAGCAATTAAAATATAGATTGCTTAATCTAATCATTTATGATTTGAAAATTAATAAATCTGGCTAATATTAAGCGATTGGAATAAATCATTTACATTTGTTTGTTCGTTAGTCAAAAAATACAATAAATTTATTATCATGTGAGTTTTTATTCCAGTCGATAAAACTCTGGCAAATAGATGAAGCAAGGTTTAAATATTGTTGAAATTTTGGAAAAAGAAAAAAAAAGTAAAATATTATTTTTTCAGATAAAAAAAGAGAAAACTTTAGCTTTGTTCTCGACTAAAATCAAAAACAAAATATTTAAATATATTTACCTATCGTCATAGAATAATAGAGCTGCAAACGCATTTAGTTGTTTTGTTAAGTAATCCATCAAATTATTGCATCTAGATTCGATTTTTACCTTTTTTTTTTAAATTAAAATTAATAAATTTTAAAAATAATTAAAAATTCAAAAGTGTTTTTCGTTTGCTTTTTTTTTCGCAAGGTCTTTTTTAGTTATTATTTAAGACTATTTGTCTATTTTTTAAAAGGGTCATGTTCCAATTTTTCTCATAATTTATGCGGTCACACACAATTTAAAAATCAACAAATTGTTTTTTAAGTCAAATTTGGCACAAGATTTTTTCTAAAATTAATGAGAACAATATTTAGACTTGAAATATTTTTAATTGCTTAATTTTTGACCTAGTTTGTTGATTTAAAAAATTAATTTTTTCTATAATTTTGGCTCAATTGTGAAACAGATCATTTTTAAGAATCATTTTAATAACATTTTTAATCTAATAATTAATTACTTCTTTTTTTGAAATTAAAATCTAGTGTTTTTTTGGCAGTCTCAGTGCATTATTTCTTATTCATTGCTCTTAAATTAATTATAAAATGAATCTTTTTTCTTTATAAATAAGACGCATTTAGTCTAAGCTTTAACTATGATTTAATTAAATAAGAAAAGCAAATAATCTATTTTTACTTGTAGATTTTTAGATACAAACGAATAGTAGGAATCAAAAGCAATATTCTTGGCACTGAAAACCGACTCACAGCAAATAACCATTAATTCATTAATCCGATGCTTGAATTTATTGTAATTTTCTTCATCTGTCTATTGAAACAAATAAAATGAAAAAAATTAGATATTATTTGAAAAGAATAAATTGAAAGAATAATTGCATTAAGATTAATTTTCTTACATTCAAAAGCAAAATAAAAATAAAAAAAAAATCAATAAAAAAAACAAGTTGAAATAGAGAATTTAAAGCAAAAAGCTAAGCAATCAAAATTTTAACCAGAAGCAATTTTCGAGATAATTACCCGGTCTTTATATGAAATAGGTCCGCAAATAATTCTAATCATATTAAATAAAATAGCCATTTTTTTCTCTAGAAGCAATTCAGTGCTCAATGTGATTTGATCGCTAGCTATTACCTAAAAAAAATTTTTAATTTCTTATTTTAATAAAAAGCCGCATTTAAAAGAAAAAAAATTAAAACAATTATTGATTTTTCATAAACTATTTAGGTTAATAAATTTTATGATTAATTACCATTAAAAATTGTTGGGTAAGCGGCTTCAAACAAAATATTAGTTTATCTAGGCTAAACTGTTCCACATTAGAATTTGGCACTAGGCCTTTGAAAAAATCTACAGCTCCAATTAATTGTCCAAGTAAAAACATATACTAAAAGAAAAACTCTTTTTAACTAATAAAAAAAAACATGATTACGTTAAAAAAAGTGATTTTCAATTAACACTAAAGATAATTTAGACTTTAATTAAATTGCAAAACGCGAAGAAAACTGCTTTTGGATAATTAGAATTCAAAATTTTAGAGAAAATAAAAAAAAGTGTGTGTATATTTTCTTAGTAAAACATTCGCGATTAAACAAATCATACTTTTTAAGTTGAAATCTTATATTCATTGAAAATAGACTGGTTATTCTTTGATTACAGCAGATAGAGAAAGATTTTTGCTAAATTAGACATAGACACATGTTAGCATACTATTCAAATAACATCAGCAATAAACTTTCGAGATAGAAAACAAATTTTATAATTTACGTATGAGAAAAATATTTCATACAAAGTTAATACGAAACTTGGTGGGAATCAGAAGAAAATTATCGATATTAAGAGCTAATATCTGTAGAAACATTTCTCAAAATGATAAGAACATAAAAAGGTATTATCTGTTTATAAAATATGAACCAAATATTTAGAGATTTAGAAAAACGATTAGATTGTTTTTCGCAGTTTTAAGACCAATACCAATACCAAATTATTTTTTTGCTTAATCCACAGTTAAATAGTAAAAAAATTCATTTACAGATTCTTTTTTATCATTTGGATAAAAACTAATTATCGCATCACCAAAAAAGTCTCTGTCACTTTTCATATATTTACTGTCGTAGATAAACACAAAATACATAATATTTTTTATCTAAAAAGAAAAATAAATAATTTTTTTTTACTTAGATGTGATTGTAAAATTTTGACAAATTTTATAGAATTCAAAAGTTCGGAAAAGAAAAGAAAAATTCGTCCATGTCTTTTGGTACTAGGTCATTTGACAAAAGATTCAAATCAAATATCTAGCTTACATGTTGAAATGTGGTTTGTTTGAAATACTTACTTTATTTAAGTCAATAGCAAACTACGACATTTAGTCAAATAAACGAAAATAAAACTTGAAAAATTATCAAATAATATTCGAAAAATTCATCTCTTACTTATTTTAATATTAAAATTTTATTATAAAATCACAATTAAAAAAAATAGATGAAAAAAAAAAGTTGGTAATACAAGAGCATATAGAAAGTTATTGAATAAGATGAGCTCTAGTGGAATTTTAACAACAAAAGAGATTTTAAAATTATGAATTTCTAGTGAAAATAAAACAAATGCAAATGTCTTTTAAGATATTTTTTCACCAATAAAAAAATCAAATAATAAGAAATGTTGTTTTTTCTCATTCATTCTGACTCAAACAAGTTAAGTTCAATCATTTCAAAGCTTTTACATTTATTAATTAGGCAAATATCTATTTTAAAAAATAAATATTGAAATGATAAACTTTATAATTTTTGTTTAATTGCTGCTAAAATTCATTGAAAAATGAATGAATTTTTTATTATAATTTAAATATCGAGACTTATTTTTTTATAATGTTGATAATAAATAAAAAAAGATTATGAGCAAACGACACTGACAATGACACGAAGAACATTTGTGCAAATCGGCAATTTTCTATGATTCTAAATTTTAAATTACTAAATAACTGATGAATATGTTCTTTTTCTTACTGCTTAAGGAACTTTTTCAAACTAATTAATTATAATGTTCAAGTACTTGATCGATTTTTGAGCCTTGAAGGAATTTTTTTTTTAAATTATCGACAAAATAAAAAAAACTCAGACAAAACCATTACCGTTCCATTTAATATTATCGTCGGTGTTTTTTTTTGTATTTTGAATAAACAAAATTTCAATTTCTCTTATTTGAAACTAAAAAATTACAAAAATAACTGTCTGCTTTTGTGAAAAATTGTTTGATTCATTAGAAATCAACTAAAGCAAATATTGAATCAACATTTGTAAAAAAATTCTATGGTCAGAGCTAAATAAGTTTTACCTGAGACAAGTCGCTTAAAAAAAATAACAAAACGATTGAAAATTAATCCAACTTTTTCTAACCAAGCTAGAACACAAACCTCAATCATAACCATTAGGATACGGGTCAAAAAAAAAGAGATATTATTACATAATAATTGAATAAATCATAAAAACCCTTTGTAATTTATTTAGCTAAAGGCATTTTTATTGTTGTTAGAGCTAGTTATAACCATGGCCAACGATTAAAAATTCATTTCAAGGTAAAAAAAAAAACTCCAATAAAAAATACCTTATGATTTTTTCAAAATCCAAAAATAAAAGAATTTAGTCATTTTTATTAAGTAATTAAACTATGAATAATTTTTGTTTTTTTTATTTTGATATTTTGTCTAACTTCAATTTCTAGAAACTTTTCAAAACTTTAGAATAAGTCACAAAATAATTTTACAACAAAGTCATTAGTTTTAATGTCAATCATTAAATATACCTAAGTAATTATAGACAAAAGACGCAAATAAGATAAATTAAAAGCGTTCGTTGTCCTTTTTAAATATTTTCGAGCGTTTACACCCAAAAATGCGTCGCTTGAATCCAATTAAAATCTTTAGATTGGAACGAAGCTCTAGAGAAAACCTAATTAATTCAAAATTTTGAAAATAGACTATAAAACTCGAAATTTATTAACCCGCTTTTGCCAATTAAATTAAGGTCCTCATTTTTCTATTTCATTATATTGACATAGATTCATCGATTTTTTTTAGTGCACTCATAACTGTTCAGTACCAAATAGTAGACTTAAAACAAATATAATTTTTGATCCAATTTGAAATTAATATTTTGAGACTAAAATTTACAAAATAAAGCTTTCTTAATTTATGTGCTATTAAACTTGACTAAATAAAAATTCAAATTATAATTTTTTTTTATTATTAAATTTTTTATCTTAATCAAAATGAAGAGCTAAGCTTTTAGAATGATTCGAATTTTTTTTCTAATTTTAAAACTTAATCACACAAATATAGTAAATAAAGTTTATTAATGATAGAATAAATTTTTTTATTTGTCTTTCAATTAACGAAAAAAAAAAAACGAAAAAAAATGCTCAGTCTTTGTCAACTAATTATTTATCCTAAGCTCAAACATTAAATGTATTTTTTTTGTTTGAAAAGTTAAAATTGTTTAAAATTTTTTCAAAATAAATGTTTAGTTAATTCTAAAATTAAAACAAAGAGTCGTATATTTGATTTTGAAAGTATATAACCAATAAATTCTAAAAAAAAACAAAAGCTGTTAAAATAACTATTTTTTAAAATTATTCTAAAATGGGTGAAAGATACAATATACATTCACAGCTTGAGCATTTGCAGTCCAAATACATGGGGACTGGTCATAGTGACACAACCAAATGGGAGTGGTTGACAAATCAACATCGTGACACCTTGGCATCATTTATTGGCCACTATGATCTGCTTAATTACTTGGCTATTGCTGAAAATGAGAGTAAGGCAAGACTAAAATTCAATTATTTGAAACGAATGGTTCAGCCTTGTGGACCGCCGCCTTTTAAACCAGACGAGTAAATAAAAAACATATAAAAAATTGATAAAAATTACTAAAATTTTTAAATTGTTAATAAAATTTCTTTTAATAAAGATTGAAAGCTTCTAAAGCCTATTTTGATTCTAAACCTACTAAAACTATTTTAATTAAGTATTTAGATGTCGATTAAATAATGAGTTATATAAGAGATAAAACAAATATAAGCTATTCAATTTTATCGGGTGCGATCAGTGGCTCTTTTTCTTCTATTGCATTTCAACCATTTGAATTTATAAAAACAAAGCTTCAGCAGCCTGAATTTGTTCAAAATTCTCGGCTAACACCTAACAACCGTAATATAAAATTAATTGTTCGTTCAACCCTTCTTGATTCTAATAATCAAATTAGCTTTTTAAATGTACGAAAGTTTTGGATAGGCCTGACACCTTCGCTTTTAAGAGCAATTCCAGGTGCAGCTTTTTATTTTGCCTCAGTTGATTATTTGAAAAATACATCAATGCTGAGTCATTCGGATTTTGGTGGTCCAAATCAGATGCTTCATTCTTTGCTAATTGGCGTTCTTTCAAGATCGATTGCTGATGTAGTCACTCATCCCTTAAATTTAGTAAAAACACGCTATGAAAGCGAAAATTTCAAATACAAGAGTATTTTAAGCGCATTTAAATCTATTTTGAGACAGGAAGGTGTACATGGTCTATTCAAAGGACTTATGCCTACTTTGCTTAGAGACATATCTTATAGTGGAACTTATTATCCTCTTTATACAAAAACAAAGCTTATTGTTAAACAAAGTGAGTATTTTTCTAAAGATCAAGAATCAGCCTACTTTGCTATCTGTGCTTTGATAAGTAGCACGCTTACTTGTGCTTTAACACAGCCTCCCGATGTTATTCGAAGCTACATGCAACTAAGCTGCAAAGATGAAAAGAGCTTTTTGAAAACTGCTACAGAAATTTACTCCAAAAATGGTTTCAAGGGGTTTTTTGCAGGATTTTTGCCAAGATCTACAAGAAAAATTCTAATGAGTGTATTTAGCTGGACTCTTTATGAAAAATTAACTTCGCGTTCGAATAAATAAAATAATTAAATTCTAAATAATTAATTATAATCATCATTTATTATTTTTTGAAATTTATTTTCTTCAAAATTTACACATAAAAAATTAACCATTTTAAACAGCTTAATTATATTTAATATATTTTTTAAAACGTCTGTTTTATATAATATCATGAAATTAAAATTTAACTTAAGCAAAACTATTAAAAAGAATTTATTTTTACTAAAATACGTATTTTTTGAATAGAAATTTTTGTTTAGAAACAAAATTAATAATTAAAATAAAATCTGTATTTAATTTCAAAATTCTTAAAAGTAATTAAACAAAAAAACTTAATAATGATAGTATTAAAAATGATAAAAAGATACAAAAATTTATTAAATGAAATGATGCTTTAAGCTTATTTATCAAATGCTTGTTTAATTATAAATAATTAAATTATTTTAAAAAATTATTACATTAATAATAATTTTAAAAAATTCAAAATAAAAATTTTATTTTATTTTTAAATTATAAATTTAAAAAATTAATTTTAAAAAAGTTCAAATATTATATGAACTATTAAAGATAAAAAGAACGTTCAAAGCTCTTAAGTAAACTTTCTAAAAATTTTCTAAGCAAAATTGAAGATAAAAATTTCCTCAATTATTTTGCCTGATTTTACTTACTTTTCATTCATACAATTTAATTGTTTATTTTAAAAAAATATACATTGTGCAAATATTTTTACTTTAAATAGTGGCCTGAATCATTAATTTTATGCGAACATATCAACTCTGAGTCTAATAATCTCTGTCAGATTCAATAAACCTTAATGATTTTTGCTTTTTTTTAATTAGAGCTGAGAAATTTCTTCACAATTCTTGGGAAAAATTTTCTTTGTTTATTTAAGTTATCTGAGTTGATTTGGGAAGTTTTGAAAAAAATGGAAAAAAAATTTTCCAAGTTTTAAGAGATTATGTCTTTTATGACTAATAAATACATTAATGTGAAAATTTAATTTAATTTTTTTTATGTGATATTTAAAAAATATGACATTTTATTATTTTCTTTTTTCTAAAATAAAAAAGTTTTTTTTCCCGAACGATAGAAAATATTTTTTCAAAATTTTGAAATTCAAATGAATCAAAAGTTAGTTTTAAAAAGAAAATTTCTAAAAACTCTTCAATTAGAAGCCTAAATTTTGAACTTACGAAAACAAGATTCATTCATTTTTAACTTCAATGGTTTTATTTTGAGAAATTTTAAAGAAAATTATTATGCAATTTGAAAATATTCAAAAAGTCCTTATTTGATAAAGTCACTTTATTTTTTTTAGCAATTTAATTACATAATTAAACATTTGAAAAAAATTCTTGGTTTGAGCAATATGAGCAAAAACTTCGATAAGCCAATCGAACGTGCTAGTTTCGAGACCGAGAACATATCTACCTCTTAGCTTTATAGGCTCTATATTTGCAGACACAAATTCTCTAAAGCTTTTTGATTTAAAGCTTCTAAGACCGATTATATTCAATTTTTCTGAAGTCAAATATGGCTCAATTGATTTGCCGGAAACATTCTCCAAATTATACTTAACATTTTTTGATATGAAAAATAAACTAGTATTTATGTCTAAATTGTTCATTTCACTTTCAATAGATTCTATATCGTGTTCTAAAGGAGCATTTAATGTTGATATAATATCATTTCTTCTATACTGTGCTAAATATTTTTTTAAAAATAACTTAAATTTTTCTTTTATTTTAAAGTTAACAAATAAAATGAATACCTAGATATTTTTTTGTTTTTAATTTATGTCTTTGCTTGAAATTGTTTATTTTCAAAGACTTGAGATCTTCGACTGTAAGCGCTTTTTCAAACTCACTTAAAAATGTAATTTTATTAAAAAAAGAAAAAGCAAAAAATTCCAAATTACCATCCGAAAAGATCTTTTTCAACATTTGCTAGTCTATTTTGCATTATCAGAATCCATTGTTCTAGCTCAAAAATATTTTCTTTAACTAAAAAAGTTTTATTTTTTTCCTCATGATCAAAAAAAAACAAAACCAGAAGTGAAACTAGAATGTAAGAAAGTGCAATAGCCTCTATATTTTCGTATTGAGCTTCTTTAATGCTAAATTTTTCAATAGGCATCTCTTTTTCCATTAATAAGTCAACAATGGAAATCAATTGATCTTTAAAATGGGGGAAAGTTTCAAACATAGATGATTTTAAAAAAAGATACTCGGTAAATTTAAATCAAGCAAATAACGATAAGATACTCTTCTCAATTCAATTAGTTCGATTTCATCTATTTCAAGATATTTTCCTAGTTTTGATGTTAAATATCTTAAATAATCTGCTTTTGGAACAGACTTAAATAATTTGAAAAATATTTATAGTAACTCTATAAATAAACTTGAAAATACTATATTATTAAACATTGAAGAATCTTCTTTGTATTTGAACTCCATGTAATCTGGAAGCACATCGTCTATATTCAAATATGACACTTTTCCATCATAAATTAATCTTTTAATAATTAGAAAAAATTAATTGATGTATCAATGGTACCTTGAAAAATGTAAGATACCTAATTAAATCAGTTATCAAAAATTGACTTTTAATTAAAAGTAAACCTAAATTGAGCAAAGCTAAAGTATGTGGCATTCTAATAATTTCAAATTTTGTTAAAAGCTTAAATAAAATTTTTAAAATCTCTGTTCTAATTTTGATTGTAATTTTAATATTGATTACAATATTATTTCCTTCGTTAGATAGATTGTTAGAATTTTCTGATTCTTCCTCTGAAAAATTTTCCTCGTTTTTGAGCGATTCTTCGTCAGACTCAAAAGTATCTTGATCATTTTCAATTTTTGTATCAATAACCATTTTACAATCTTCAGCATTTATTTCACTTTCGCTAGTCATGCCAAAATCGAAGCTTTCGTTCACTATTTCTTCATTTTTTATCTTTTCTTCATTTTTAGAATGATTTAAATCAAGATGATAGATTTCAAAAAAAAATTTATCTCTTTAAAGCAACACAAAAAATTAAAATTTTTTTTTAGGAAAATTTTTTGTTGATTACCTTTTCCATTTAACATTTTTTAAATTTATTTGTTCACTTTCATTCTCAACAAAAGCTATTTCTAATTTTCGTAAATACTTAATCCACAATTTCAAAACAACCTCCTTGATGCATTCAATTTTAATTTGTTAAAATAATACTTCCAATACAATACTTTAATTAATGGGCTAACGCCATTTTTTATCAGATCATCACATTGTTTCTTTAGTAAGCGATTGTAAACCTCAAAAGTGGAAAAATTTCGTTCAATAGAATTTTCTTTAAAAAGCTTCAAATCAAATACAGTTTTAAAAAATGGTCTTTTATGAAACCTATTTCAGCAAATTTTTCTTTTTGACTGACTTTGGTTTCTTTGATTGGAAAAGGCTGATTTGAGTTTCCAGTCACGGCCAATTCTTCATCACTTAGTTCAATATCACAAACATTCTGTTTACATTCATATTAGTTTATATTAAAAAAAAATTATGATTGAGAATGGAAAATAAGACAAACTCTCGATTGATTGCCGCACACACAGCAATAATAAAACCCATCTATATTTTCAAAACTATCACTTTCACATATTGAACAAATAATTTTGGGCATTTTGATTTTATAAAATAAATGAATAATTTGAATTTTATAATTTGAAAATGAAAATATAAATTTATATTTGCAATTTTTTTAAAAGAGATTTTTCAATAACAAAACATCTAACTAGCTGCATGTACAAATGATGAAATATTAAGAACTTAATAATGTTTAATATTTTTAAAAAATTCAAAATTTTATATCGTTACCAAGAAAAATTAATATTATTTAAATTGACTTTTTTTAATTCTTTTAGATAAAAAAATGCAAGACCGACTCGATACTGGTATCAATAAAACATCTGGTGCTGTTTTTTCCTCACCATATTTAAACTTTGATCCTTCAATTCTTAACCCAGTAATTTTTTAGAATTAAAAAAAAGATGATTTAAATTATAATTTAAAAAAAAGGCAGGGAGCTCGCAATTTATCATTCCTGAGGGTCAAGGAGAACATAGAGGAAAAATGGAAATGGCATTTTTCACAATCGGTTCATCAGTATGTGCTGGTGGATTTCTTGGAGGCTTGAATGGACTCCTAACTGGAATTAGGGAAACAAAAAATCTATCCGGAAATATTAGATACTCTCAGTTGGTATCAATTTTTATGCATTTAAAAGGCTAATTTTTATCTTTAGAATCATGAATTTTTCGATCAAAAAAGGCTCGTTGTTATCACAAACAGTGGGATCTTGGGGTAAAAAAAAATTAAAAATTAATAATCTGTTTTTATTCTCATTTTTTAAGCTCTCATGTTTAGTCTGTATGATACTATTTTAAGTAACGTAAGAGAAGTTGATGATGAATTAAACGTAGCAGCATCAGGACTATTGACAGGTTTTCGAATAACTGCGTCAAATAATATTGAGATTAATTTTTAAACCAATTTAGGTGCAACATATGGCGCTCCTTATGGTCTTAGACGAGTTGCTAAAAATGGTCTCATCGGTTTAGGATGTACTCTAGCTTATCTTGCATATACAAGACGGGATAAACTAAATGCTTTAGTAAAAAATCCAAGTTTTTGAATTATTTTTTATAAATATAAATAAATCTTTTAGAAAATTAAACCATAATTTTAATCTTACTTGATTTTTTTTTATCGGTATGAAAGTCGAGGTGATTTAGAAATAAAACATTAAGTTAATAATTCAAGAAAAAAGCTTTGATAATGACTTACAAAATGGTATTTGTAATTAATGCATCTTTAAAAATGTCTTGTGGAAAGGTTGCTAGTCAAACAGCCCATACAGCTGTTTCGATATTTATGAAAGCAAAAAAAGCCTCAAAGAAGAACATAATTTTTTTAAATGAAGTTGATTCTTGGCTATTAACTGGTCAACCAAAAGTTGTTCTTAAAGGTTTAAATGAAATAATGCTGTTGGATCTTGAAAAGCAAGCAAAGCAGGCTAATCTTTTATCTCATTCTACTCGTGATGCTGGCAGAACTCAGATTGAATCAGGATCTTTAACATGTCTTGGTACAATAAACAAAAATAATAAATAAGAATAATCAGTTTTTTTAAAGGAATATTTGGCAGAAATGAAGAGTTAGACAAAATAACAGGAAAATTGAAATTATTTTAAACACTAATTAAAATTTCTATGCACCAAAAATAATAGGAAAAAGATAAATCCAAAAATATTTTTAAATATTTTTTAATAAAATCAGATTGAAAATATGTCAAATTTTTTTCTTCAAAAAGATTGTTTCTCATAAATTTCCATGAAATAAAACACAGATATTCAGAACAATGAAACTTTTAATAAATTTTCTTAAAGTTACAAACGAAGTAAGTATGTAGCATTTTTTGAGAATTTTCAATCGAATTTTGTTCACTTAATATGAAAAATACATTAAAAAATACATTTGTGGAATATTGTTTTTTTTTTTAATTTTTAATAATAGAAATCAGCAT
>PJRA01000313.1:3295902-3340687 GCA_016987375.1 Brachionus koreanus | reverse complement strand
AAAAATCTAAAAATATGAAAATGTAAAAATGTAAAATTATTTACATTTTGCCTAAAAAATAAAAATTAGTGCTTTTTTATTTAATTTGTTGTTAATTAGTTTTTTTTTTATGTATAATCCTAATAATTAGGAAATTTCATTTAATATTTTGAGGAATTCTATTTAAGTTTTATGGTATCGTTACCATAAATGATCGAAAGTAGGTAAAATCAATCAAACATTTATATTTTCAAGATTATGTTGGAATTAATTATAAATTTACTAGCTCCTATGCATGTTAGTAATGCAAGAAGAGGATCGAAAATTCAAAACACGCTGAGGGTGAAAAATCTTCAAAATATCTCTGCAATAAATATAAATGGTGAATATAATCGATGAAATAAACCGTTGTTTACAGTTGTTTACTTCTTTCTTAATTGCAATCTTTTGCCAATTTATTTCTCTAGTGTCCCATGCAATGCATAGTTTTTTAAGCGTAACCAAATATGATTTTGTTGAAAATAGCTTTTGAACAGAGATGATATCCTAAATTGATACTTAATATTTTAGTGCCAAAAAATTAATTATTACCGCTCAAAAGATTTCAATTTGCTGTTTCAAATTTACTAAATTAAATATGTTTTACTAAAAAAAAACTTAAAAACAATATTTAATAATGAACTTTTTTCCCCCTATTGACTTCATTATTACTGTTCTTTACTGTAAATTGTTTCTAACTGATAAAAATATTTAAAATTCATAAAATAAAGGTAAAAATTAAATATTTAAAAATTTATTTTAACCTTTGATTTTTAGATTGTTTACTTGGAAATCGAAAATTATTTGATTTTTAACTTTTATAATAGTAACAACATTTTGAGCAATTTTTTAGTTGAAACTTAAATCATCAATATTTAGCTGTAAAAAATGTAAGGTTTAATGTGCCAAGTAAAATGAAAATATTCTAAAAAATAATCTTAAGCTTAATGAACAAAAAATAAATATTACTTATACAAATTTATTTTTCCCGAAAGAAAAATAATTTTCATTAATCATAAGAAAATAATTATCAACTGCTTAAAATCTTGACACTAAAACAAAAACTAATGTCGAGATTGCGTTTAGCGTGTTTTTCATAATAAAATGATAGTACAAGCTTTAAAAAATATTAAGCTTTTAAAAAATGAAATACCAAGATATCTAATACTTGTAGGTTTATCAATTGTTTATAAAATTTAAAATTTTTTTAATTTTTTTTAAAGGGTGTCTGGCTACTGATAAATCTAATTGCTTTTCTTGTGGTTTACTTCAGTTTTCATAATTCGTTAAAATATTTCTATCTTAGAAAAATAGTTCAAGTAAATTAAAAATTTGATTGTTAATTGAAAGAAACAAAAATATAAATTTTTTCTAGGACGGAATAAGTTGGTCAAGAGCATCGGCGTTTTGCATAAACCTAAATGCAGCTATTATTCTTCTTTTAGTCTGTAGAAACTCAATTACCTACTTTCGATCATTTATGGTAACTAATTAGTAAAAAATTTAATTAATTTGAACATTTTTTCTTAAATTTTTACTTTAAGTGCTGTTCGCCAAATGTTGTCAGAGTAATTGATAAACACGTGTCTTTCCATAGATACGCAGCATATCTGATTTTCTTTTTCACAAGTTTATATTTTATTTAAATTTAATTAAATAATCTAATCTAATTTAAATAGTTATTCACACAATTGGCCATGTACATAATGTTGAAAATTTTGTTGATGCTAAAAACGCTAAATTCAAGCCATCTGAAAAAAATTCAAATCAAGAAGATTTGTCTGGCTTGTTTTCGACTCTAAGCTTATTGAATAAGCGGCCAAATGGTACATTTTTAAACCCGGTTGATACTGAAAATGCTGTTCCAGTTTTCGAAATATTCAAGCTTCTAGCTGGAGTAAGTGGAATAATAATGTGTTTGTCTCTCAGTCTACTAGCTTCAACTTCATCAGAAAATATTAGAAAGTCTTTCTACAATCTTTTTTGGTATTCACACCAAATTTTTGCTCTAGTTTTTATGCTTTTTTTCTGTATACATGGGGCTCAACGTATTGTAAAAATTCAGACAAATACTAAAACCCATAATCCTCAACAATGCTACTTGATTTACTCAGAATGGCCTGTAAAAACTGAAACCAAGCAATGTGATATACCTGAATTTGAAGGGTTTACACCAGTTTCGTGGATTTGGGTTTTGCCATCCATAATTCTTTATCTGCTAGAGCGCTTAATTAGATTTATTCGGAGCCTAAGAAAATTCAAGTTAGCTAGATATATAAAACATCCTTCTAACGTAATTGAATTGCAAATAGATAAAATGAATAGAATTAAATACCGAGCTGGTCAATATGTATTTTTGAACTTGAGTGAAATATCTTTTTTTGAATGGCATCCATTTACAATTACATCTGCTCCTGATGATCAATATTTAAGCGTTCATATTAGATGTACTGGAGATTGGACAAGCAAATTGAGTAGCAAGATTGAGCAAGAAAAATCGATAGGCTTTAGCGTTGATGGCCCGTTTGGTTCATGTGCTGAGGATGTTTTTAAATATGAAACAGTTGTGTTGATTGGAGCTGGAATTGGGGTTACTCCGTACGCTTCAATTCTAAAGCATATTTGGTACATATTAAGTACAAGTCATCAAAATACAGCAACACTGCAGAAGGTTTATTTTTTTTGGGTTAGTTCAACTATTGATTCATTTGAATGGTTCGGAAGTTTATTGCAAGATTTGGAGAACAGCATAAAAAGAAGCAATCGACCAGATTTACTTGATTACAGAATATATTTAACTAGAGGTTGGAGTCTTAAACAAGCTAAAGAAATAGCTATTAACAATGATCAGGAATATGATCTTTTCACCGGTCTCAGTCAGAAGACTAATTACGGTCGGCCGAATTTCGATTTGTTTTTTAAAGAGCTTTCAAATTTGGAAAACAATACATTAAAAAAAAAGTGTGGTGTTTTTTTTTGTGGACCATCTCAAATGTCCAAAGATCTTCACATTATTTGTAATAAACACTCGAATCAATCTATTTCTTTTATTTATAACAAGGAAAGCTTTTAGATTTTATTTTTAAATTTTAAGAATTTGGTTTACTCATTTGTTATAAGAATTATTTGTTTAATTTTTTAAGATTTTTTAATATTTAGCTTGAGTTTTTTGATAAAAATTTTTATATAATGGTCTAAAAAACAGCGTTTTAATTTCCTAAATATTTACAAATAAATTTTTAAAACACTTGATTTATTTTTCCTCATTTTACTTAGAAGCTTAAAATGACTTCAATTGAATTGATTGAATTTGTGTATAAATGTAATAACTTTGGCTTGGTAGACTCAGTAAAATATGTGTTTTCACAAATCAAGTTTAAAATATTGCACTAGTCATTCTTGATTCTTGGATTTTGCTAAGCATTTTGACAGTCTCACAAAAGCTGTTGAAATGCATTATATCTTAAAACATTACAAGAAAAAGTCGTCTGTCTAGTGAGATGGGTCGAGGACTGAATGATGAATTTCAATGTTGATAAATGTAAGCATTTGGTATTTAACAACAAACATTTCGATATTAATTTTAAAATTAAAGGACAAGATATGAGTAAGACAGATAACAAGAAAACAATGACTAAGTAAGATAAAACGGTATAATTCTAGCAAACTTTGCAATTCAATGAGCTGTTCTTGTCCATCAAGGAGCATTTTATGCAGGGACCAACACAGAATGAACAAACGACTGGTAAAAAAATTGAGAATTTTTTCGAAAAAAATTTTGACATTTTTTAACATTTTCGGGGTTGCCTTTTTCCAAACCCTTTAACATATATTTTTATACAAATTCTAAAACTAGACAAGGAATTTTTTCAAGATAATCAGCTCTTAATATAGAGCATTTAATTCTTGATCAGAAAACGTGTAAAGGCTGTAAAGTTTTAGACCCTCCTAGCCAAAAAAAATAAATTTTTGACCCCCCAAATATGCTGATGAGACTAAAATTTTATCTATTATTAAGGGTATCAATGATAAATTTTGAGAATGCTATGAATTTTTTAATCGGAAGTACAATTTGAGAAGACATAATAAATAATATATTGCTAAAGAAGTAAAAAAATGCATGAAACGATATCATTTTTTTACTAATAGAGTAGTTAATATTTGGAATAGTTTACCTCATCACATCATTAATTCTATATCAATAAACATCTTTAAAAAAATTTGGAAAATGTCTTAGTAAACAGTCGAATTTACTCCCATAGCTTCGAGGAAGCTTAAGCCAAAGGGTCGCAATATCTATTTACTACTATTACTGCTTCTACTAAATTTACGCCTGCAATAGCTATTTAATTTTAATGATTTTCCCTTGCTGATGATCTCGATTAAGTTTTGAAGATATATACTTTAATAGGGTACGCTATCAAAAAAAAAGAGTTAGAGGGAGAGAAAAAATAATCCTTTCTTCTCTACTTATTTATTACTTAATTTTTAAAAAGGAAAACAACAATCGAATTCCTTCAACTTCGACTCAATTCGGCTAATCAGCTGCTGCTCAGTTGAGGCTTGCCAACCTCCCTCGTATACTTTCTGACTTAAAGAACGCCAAAAATTTTCAATTGTACGTGCTTGAGGAACATTTGGTGGGTTGATGTCTTTCGGCACATAATTTACGTTTTCAATCATCCATGTAATGCAGTCCCTTGAATAGTGAGCAGATGCTAAGTCAGGCCAAAAAATATAGTCAAAGTTTCGATGATACTTATGTATAAATGGGAGAAGTGGTTTATTCAAGCATTCGTCGATATTGATATCGGAATTGATGGCAACCTACTTTGATAGTCGAAAAAGTGGCTTTGACATTCCTCGATCGGATATGGCTATCCAAACCAACACCTTCTTGGGAAACTTCTCTTTTCCAGCAAAGCGAACACTGTCCGGACAAGAAGACTTGTTATTTGTGTAATATCCGGCATTTCCCGGCATTTTATCTCCCGAAAAAGTAAATTATTTTTTGTCAAATAAAAATAAGTTAACATGGTGAGCGATATAGCATATTTGAAAGTTTTGCGCTCAAGTGCTTTACATATGATTTTGGTGTTTTTTCACGTTTTCGATATGATACATCCATTTTTTTAATTGTCGACCAACTGTTCTTTGGTGGACAGAAAATTAGACGCTTGACGTCTTTAACTCACTCCAGTTCGGTTATTGGTCAATCTTTTCAGTTTTTTCTTCCTTGCAGCTGTCCAGGTGCTTGGACGATCCGTTCTTTTATTGTCTTCTGTCGATCCTTCATTTTGAATAGGGTTGATTGTATTATGTATGGTACTTCGAGCAATTCCTTGCTTTGTAAATGCGCGATAAGGTCAGATTTTTTCATTTGTGAAATCATATTTTTGACTGCTTTTCGAAAATTCTCTTGTTCAGTCACAGAAAGTGGCATTTTAAAAATTTTTTTTCCAATATTATAGCTAATGGTTAGTAGTTTAAATATAAATAAAGATTAGATCATTTGATCTTTTACCTAATCGGGAAAGTAAGCTTAACTTTTGTCTATTTACTTATGCCTCACTCGTTAATACAGCAAGACTCCAGAAGACCGGGGTCGTCTGGAGAGGATTTTACAATCCTATTATAATACAGATAACTATAAATTTTTTACAACAAAATCATCTTCGTTTGTTAAATTTTTCTCAATTCTGTATTCTTTTTTTAGATTTAAATTTGAATTTTTTTACTTATAGACATATTTCATCAATTATTTTAATTAGTAGTCATAATAAATGCAATTTAATTTAGTCTGACTTGAAAATTGGCATCATATTAAAATTAAAATTACAATGTCTTTTTTTTTATTTAAGCTTAGAGAAGAAATATTTTTATTAGCTAGTTTTATGAATATTATATTTTCGAAAATTAAGTCTAGTAATTTTTTTCTAAAAATAAAAAAAAACGTTATGTGCCAAAATTGAACAAATACGCTCTTGTAATAAAAGATAAATAGAAAAAACTCGTTAAAAATATCATTTATGGTGCTGATAATTTCAATATTTTTCAGAATCAGAACTAATTTTTAAATAATTAAATTAATTAAACTTTTGAAATCCACATATAAATTCAAATACAATCTTAATTCTTTTTATAATCTTTAAAAAAAATGAATCAACTCAAAACCAATGACTCAATAATTGCTTATTTTCTCTGGGCCTATAGAATCTTACCATAGTTCCAACAGGTCTATTTTTTAACTTTATTTCATTTTTGATATTTTCTAGGAAAGCTTTCAGAACAGGAACTATGGGTTACTTTTTTAAGATTATTTCTATAATGGATTCCATCGTTTTAATCAATTTATTTTTGAGTTTTTTCTCTCAATCAATTGAAAAAGACATAGTTCTTACCTCAAACTTTTCTTGTAAATTTTTTAATTTGTTTCTAAGAGTATCTTTTCAATCTTCTTCTTGGCTAAATGTATTAGTAACATTGGACAGATTGATTTCAATCAAGTATCATCACAAACAATTTAAATTCAATAAAAATAAGAAAATTCTTACATTGATTTTAACAACAACTTTTTTACTAATCGTTTTAATCAACTCACCTAATTTGCTAATGAATTTGAGAGTTTATAATTATGAAAATCAAACACTTGATGTGTGTACATTGGACCCGGTATTAAATAATTATAGAGAAATTGTTCATATCATAATGAGGACTGCACTACCATTCACAATAATGCTTGTAGCTAATATAGATCTAATAAAGACCGTAAGAAATTCACGACTAAAGCTAAGGAAAGAAAAATCACTGAAAAAAGAATACTATTTTGCTTCATCGTTGATCATAATGAACTCTTATTTTTTAGCTAATTTGATTCCATTAGAACTTTCGAAAATTTTAGCTGGTATTTTTTCAAGCCAAATATCCATATTCAGTGGAGTAATAACAATTATCTATTTTGTAGCAACTTATGTATCAGCTTTTAATCATGTTTTCCCATTTTTTATTAATTTAAAATTTAACAAAATTTTTTACAATGAATTTCGACATTCAATTAATCAAATAAAGAGCTTATTAATGGTGAATACATCTGGAAACAAAGATCTGGTAAACTACAATCCTACAATATACTCAAATACAAATAGGATTTATTCAATAAATAGTTAAATTAAAGATATTTCATCTGGCTCAATTTACTTCTTATTTTTTATCAGCCATTTTTTCGTTATTTGATTTTTTTCAACAAAAGAATAAATAGCGTTTTCTAATTTCATTATTAATTGTTAGTATTGTCATGAATTAAAAAATAAAAAATTGGATATATTTTATTTAAATTACTAATGTTTTCTCACCTGCCTAAGATCCTGTTTAAATTTTTATTTCTTAGTTACTAAATTAAAACGCAGAATAAATTTTTTAATATTTTAAAAAACTAAATTAATCATTAAAAACAAGCCAAAAAAATTGATATTTTTTATTAAAAAAAAATTGAATAGAATTTTTTTGAAACAAAAATATATATATGCTCCATTGACTATATTGATATTTTAATTTTAATCAATAGATCTATCCTAAAATTTGTTAAACGTTGAAATTAAAAAATTTAATTTCAGTAAAAAATTAAATTCTCTGTTTTTGAAACCAAGGTAGAATTTAGTCATTGACTTAGCTCATGATTTAAAAAAAAATAAATATCATGTTTTTTGTTTCCTATAAATAAAAAAAGTTACTTTTTTATTTATTAATTTTTCAATTTGATTTAAAAAAAATGCGTCTCCCGATTTTAAAAAATATAAAATATTTAGGAAATGAATTAATCAGATATTTAATTCCAGTATGCTTAATTAAACCAATATGACAATGATAAAGCATTAAACTTTTAGGTCGTTTGGTTATTGGGAAATTTTACAGGATTTGTGATTGTTTTAGTCAAATATGAAAGTTCATTAGAAGACTTTTATCTTAGAAAATTAACTCAAGTAATTAAAATTTAGAAATTAAAAAACTTAAAAATGCAAAATAAAGTCTGGAGTTAGCTGGGCAAGAGCATCGGCTTTATGTATTGAACTAAATTCAGCTGTTATTTTATTAATGGTTTGTAGAAATTTCGTTTCTTATTTAAGAAATTTGATGGTAATTTCATTTTTTTTAATCAAAACAATAATTTAAAATGTTATATTTAGTGCTGTAAACCAAAAATTGTCAGAATCTTTGACAAACACATAACATTTCATAAATATTTAGGCTATTTGATTATATTTTTTTCAAGTATTTAGAAATAAAAATAAAATAGAACTTAAATTTTCTCATTTTTAGTAATCCATACTGTTGCACACGTACATAATTTTGAGAGATTAGTTGAAACACGAAATTCAGAATATTTTTCATCTAAAAATGTTTCTAACGAAGAAAATTTATTATCCGGTCTATTTTTGACTCTAAGCTTATTGAATAAGCGGCCAAATGGTACATTCATAAATCCTATTGAAAATAGAAATTCTGTGCCAATTTTTGAAACATTCAAGATTCTAGCTGGAGTAAGTGGAATAATAATGTGTTTGTCTCTCAGTCTACTAGCTTCAACTTCATCAGAAAATATTAGAAAGTCTTTCTACAATCTTTTTTGGTATTCACATCAAATTCTAGTAACAGCTTTTTACATATTTCTATTAATACATGGCGCCGAACAAGTAGTTAAACATCAGACAAATACTAAAACTCATAATCCTCAGCAATGCTACTTGATTTACTCAGAATGGCCTGTAAAAACTGAAACCAAGCAATGTGATATACCTGAATTTGAAGGTCATTTTCCTGATAGCTGGATTTGGGTTCTTCCATCCATAATTCTTTATCTGCTAGAGCGTTTAATTAGATTTATTCGGAGCCTAAGAAAATTCAAGTTAGCTAGATATATAAAACATCCTTCTAACGTAATTGAATTGCAAATAGATAAAATGAATAGAATTAAATACCGAGCTGGTCAATATGTATTTTTGAACTTGAGTGAAATATCTTTTTTTGAATGGCATCCATTTACAATTACATCTGCTCCTGATGATCAATATTTAAGCGTTCATATTAGATGTACTGGAGATTGGACAAGAAAACTTAGCAAGAAACTTGAGAATGATAAAACATTTAAATTAAGTATTGACGGTCCTTTTGGCACATGTGCTGAGGATGTTTTTAAATATGAAACAGTTGTGTTAATTGGAGCTGGAATTGGTAATTTCAAAAAAAAAATATAAAATAATCAAAATTGAGAAATGATTCTTTTAGGTATTACTCCATATGCTTCCATTTTAAGGCATATTTGCAATGCAACCATCTCAAAAAAAAATAAAAAGATAAAAAGATTGAAAAAAGTCTATTTTTTTTGGATTAGCTCTACAATAGATTCATTTGAATGGTTCGGAAGTTTATTGCAGGATCTAGAGAATAACATCAAATTAAGCGATTATTCTGATTTACTTGAATATAAAATTTATTTAACAAGAGGCTGGACTCTCAAACAAGCTAAAGAAATTGCGAAAAATAATACCAGCGAGCATGATCTTTTTACTGGCTTAAGTCAAAAAACTAATTATGGAAGACCAAATTTTGATATGTTTTTTAGAGATCTTGCTGACCACAAGAAAATCGATTCAGGAAAAAAAGATTGCGGTGTATTCTTTTGCGGACCACCTCAAATGTCAAGTGATTTGCACTTAATTTGCAATAAGCATTCGAATAATTCAATTAAATTTATTTATAACAAAGAAAATTTTTAATTATTAAAATTTTTTTATCTTTTGTTTAAATATTTAAAAATAATTTAGGTAAATAAATTTAAGTGTTAATTTAATTTTATAAATTAATTTATAATCGTTTTTTTTTTTAAATTTTTTCTGAGTTTTGGCATTTTTTCTTCTTTAATTTTTAACTTTTTTCACTCTTGTGGAGCATTATTTCCTTTTGAGCAGAGCCTCTGATCGTTTTTATTTATAAATTGATTTAATATTTTTCAAAATTCCGATGTTCATCTTTAGTCAAAAAATTAATGATATAACGTTTATTTAAATAAGTTTTGCAACTGAGTATAATTTAAATAAAGCAAAATATTAAAAGTAAACGCTAAAATAAAATCTATCTAGAAAATTCAAAATTTAATTTTTCAATAATGTCGTTTATAGCCAGAAGCTTACTGAAAAATTTTAGCCTTACTTCCAGAGTAATTTTGAACCAAAGTTTAACAAGAAATATTTCACTTTGTATGAAAAAAATTTTTTCTCAGCTTTTTTAGTTAATTAGTTTTTGATTTAAGGCAGCAAATTAAATGCAGCCAGAGTTCAGCAACCAGCGCCAGACTTTAAAGGAACTGCTGTAGTAAATGGAGACTTTAAAGAAATTCAATTATCAGATTATAAAGGAAAATATTTAGTCCTATTTTTCTATCCACTTGATTTGTAAAATTTTTATTTTTTAAAAAAAAATCAATCTTTATTATACTATTAGCACTTTTGTATGTCCGACAGAAATAATCGCTTTCAGTGACCGAATGGAAGAGTTTAAAGCCATTAACACTGAAGTTGTTGGTGTTTCAACTGACAGCCAATTTAGCCATTTAGCATGGTAATTTGATTTTTATTTGTTTGAAATATTTATTATTTCTCAATATCAAGGGTAAATTTAGATCGTAAACAAGGTGGCTTAGGTGGACTGAATTATCCACTTTTAAGCGACTTTAACAAGACGATTTCAAAAGACTATGATGTTCTTGTTGAAAATGCTGGTGTAGCATTAAGAGGGCTTTTTTTGATTGATCCTAGTGGAATTCTTAGACAGATTACAGTCAATGATCTACCAGTCGGTAGATCTGTCGATGAAACTTTAAGACTGGTGAAAGCCTTTCAGTTTGTTGAAAAATACGGTGAAGTTTGTCCAGCAAATTGGGACTCGAAGAAAAATCCTGCAACAATCAAACCTAATCCAAAGGAATCACTCGAATATTTTGGAAAACAAAATTAATTTAAGATTTTATTAAAACAATTTAGAGTTAGTTAAATAAAATTTAAACAAATCTAAAAATATAAACAAAACATTGAAATTATAAAAAATTTTAAAATATTTTAACATTTTAAAACTAATCCTTTTTTTTATGGCAAAAACAAAAATAGACTAAAAATCCTTGGATTTTAAAATGCCCATCCTTCACTGTTAAGTTAAATTTAGAAAATTTTTAATGCTTATAAATATCCCTGAACATCTAAAGCCTTGTTTAAAACTTATTTTTTTCATTAAAAAAAAAAACATTTAAAAGTTTAAACAAAAATCGTTTCAAAAATTCATAGACGACTTCAAAGAACAGTTCTTACTTTTAGAAATATGTCTCACAAAACTGAGCAACCAATCATACCTCCTGAGACCAAGGAGCGAATGAAAGGATCGAAAGAAATGTTAAAAGAAGACCTGTCTAAGACTGGATCTGAAGTTTCGGAAAAAAGTGGTAAAATAGGAGAAAGAGCCACTGAATATGCCCAAAGAGGAACTCAAGATGTAAAGGATATAGGCAGCTCTCTGAAAGAAAAATTATCCGGATATGCTGAGGCTGCCAAAGAAAAATTGGCTGAAATGACACATGGAGTTAAGGAAAAAACTGGTGAATACGTTGAAAGTGCAAAGGAAACTGGTCAAGCTGCAAGAGAGAGAATGGGCGAAATGGGACAAGGTGCAAGAGAAAAAGCTGGTGAATACGTTGAAAGTGCAAAGGAAACTGGTCAAGCTGCAAGAGAAAAGCTAGGTGAGATGGGAGAAGGTATAAGAGAAAAAGCTGATGAATATGCTGAGAGTGCAAAAGAAACCGGTCAAGCTGCAAGAGAAAAGTTGGGTGAGATGGGAGAAAGTGCAAGAGAAAAAGCTGGTGAATACGTTGAAAGTGCAAAGGAAACTGGTCAAGCTGCAAGAGAAAAGCTAGGTGAGATGGGACAGGGAGTCAAGGAAAAAACTAATGAAACTGTACAAGGTGCCAAAGAAATGGGCCATCAAGCAAGAGAGAGAGCAGGGGAATATGTGCAGAGTGTCAAAGAAACTGGAGAACAAGCTAAGCAACGATTAAGTGAAATGGCTCAGAGTGCTAAAGAGAAAACTGGTGAATATCTAGGTGGTACAAAGGAAAAAGCCCAAGAATTTGGAGAAAATATTAAAGAAGCAGGTGAACAAGGCAAAGAAAAACTAAGTACAATGAGTCAAACTGCTCAGGAAAAAGCAGATGAATATGCTCAATCAGCTAAAGAATCCGGTCAAGCAGCTAAAGAAAAAATGGGTGAAATGACTGAAAGCGCTGAAGAAAAGGCAGGCGAATATGCTCAATCAGCTAAAGAATCCGGTCAAGCTGCTAAAGAAAAAATGAGTGAAATGACTGAAAGGGCTAAAGAAAAAGCTGGAGAGTATACAGAAAGAGCCAAACAAACTGGAGAAGAAACAAGAGAAAAGCTAAGTGGCATTCAAGAAAAAACCAGAGAAAAAGCTAGCCAAATTTCATCAAGTGCTAAAGAGTCGGGTGAGAAAATAAGACATAAAGGCGAGGAGCTGTACGACGTTGGAACAGAAAAAGGAAGAAAATTGAGAGAAGAAGCTGCAGAAAGAGCACATCAAGCACAAGAACAATCTAAGGGTATTTTGAGCAGTGCTGCTGAGAGCATTAAACACGCTAAAGACTATGTAGCTGATACAATGAAAAGTGCTGGTGAAGCTATTACTGGTACTGGAAAAGCAGGCATAGAAAAACTTGAACATGCAGGCGAAGCTATTAAAGAAACATTTGTCGGTCCATCAGTAAAAGAGACCGAACAGTATCAACCAACTTCTGAAACTAGAGTCAAAACGCCTACAGAAGCTGGAGCTCGTGAAATTGAAGCAAAAACAGAAAAAAAATTCGCTGAAACAAAACAACCTATTGAATACGAAAGAAAAGTTACCGAAAAAACTGTCGAAGAATATCCGAAACAAACTCGTTCCTGAGTTAAACTAAAATAAACTATTTATTCTTAAATTATTTATTTATTTAATAAAATTAAATTAATCTATTTAAAAAAAATTGAAAAATAAATATACGCTGTTTTACACCTAATTTCTAATTTAATTAGTGAAAAAAAGCTCAAACTTGCCTCCCAGTTGCAGGTTCCAAACTCAGAAAAAAAGATAGATATTTCTACGTAATTTTTTATAGATATATGCACATAGATCTATTAAGCTTTAACTAAATCTTGCTAAAAGCAGTTTATGATGAATGTCCTTGGAACCTCTTAGGGAAATATTAATCTAAAAAAACTTTTAATAAACTTGTTGAAAAATTATTTTTGAATAAAGAATCATTTTTTTTTTATTTAGTTGTCTTTAATAAATTACATTGAAGAAAAGTTTATATAGTTTTCTTTTTGTTATTATTTTCAATTTAAGAATGATTTAACAAGATAAAAAAAAAGAAAAATTTAAATAAAACAAGATTTGAAAAACGAATATAAATTTATTTATTATTTATTATTAATTTATTTTTTATTGAATTATTAAAATTCTCTTCATTTTAAAACAAGAAAGCTAAATTTTTTTCATGTTCATAGTCTAAGCCCGTATAATCGAGTGCTTTCTGTATTGCAATAGTTCATTCAAGCAGAAGTTTCTCGAACGTCTCTCCATTACGTTTTATTTTATGGATGAATTATTTTTAAGTCAAGGATGATTCCAAAAACAAAAAGCAAATTATTTTTGATTTAAAAAAAAATATATATTAATGTTTTTAATTCAAGATTATTTTCTTGGACCCCAAATTTCAGAATTTTAATTTTTTTTATCTAATTAAATTAAATTATAATTTAAATTTCTAATTAAAGGAGCAAAGTTTTCATTATAAAATCTATACCAACAAAATTTTATCAAAATTTTTAAACAGTAAAAGAGACGAGTACTAAAATAACTGCGCATGGTTATTTTGTAAACTTGCCATTGACAATAAAAAATAAACTTATAATAATATAAATAAACAAAATATATATTTTCAAAAAAAAAGATAAATCGAAATTTTTTTTTAACATTTCAAAAAGAATTTAATTAATTAATAAAAAAACGGATATTTTAGCAGATTCAGCATTTTCTGAGAATTTTGCCTTTTTTTGAAGAGATTTCTAGCTCTTTATGACTAGATATTTTGCCTGATTCTTGCATTACATTTTTGGTCAATTTGACACAATCGCTTAATAAAGTTTATTAAGTTGTAAGCCAAATATTTCAAATTTTTATAACTTCTATTAATTAAATAATTAATCCTATTCTATCCTAACGGAAAATGGAGAAGCACTCATCTCCTTTTCGAGAACCTTTTTGAGCAATTGCTCCAATCCGATACAAAGGCTACTTCATTGAATTGATCATCCAAACTGTAATTTTTTGATGAAAGGGGCTTAAAACCTGCGCCCCTTATTACAGAGATATTTTGAAAATTTTGCCAACCTCAGCAAGTATTGAACACTCGATCCTCTGCTTGCATGACTTAGACACAAATATAAATTAGGCAATTAAAAATTAAATGTCAATTTAAATTAAATATATTAATTGAGTTCAAAATTTATTGTCAGTTAATAAAAATATTATTATTTTATCTTTTCTATAGGAGAATGAAAAAATTTATCTTAATTTAATAAAAGCAGGAAGCTAATATAAAAAAAATTTTGTTTTATTCAATTATTGTAAAATATTGAGAGCATAAAAGATAAATATTTCAAATATTTCTATAATTTTTTGATTATAAAAAAAAACTTTATTACATTTAAAAAAAAATTTTAAAACCAAAAAATCTTTTTTTGAATTTTTGAAATAAATTATAGCTTTCAAATTTTAAAAAATCTTAAATTGAAATTTTTAAAATTCAATTTCAATATAAAAAAAGTTGGTCAGCCAAATAGCCTTATTTAAATTTGCTCTTCTTTGAAAATCAATGAGATTAAAAGCTGAGATAATAAAAATCGCATCTTATCAACATGCAAATTGAAAAATATCAAATATAATTTAAAACTGTTTTCTTGGAGGAATTTTGTTTCCATAGAAATAAGAGTAAAAATTAGTTTTTTTAAATCAAATATCTTTTTATTTATTAATTTGAATTGTTAATATGAATATGAACAGTCAGCGAGCCAGTGACATCAACGAGCTTAAAAAACAAGCTATTCAATTTTACACAGAAAATTCGGACATTACCAAGCGAGTGGAGGACGCATTGAATAACTTATTTTACGACTCTCCTTATGATGTTTACGGCTATTTGGTAAAATATATTTTTTTTAAAAAAGCAAACATTTGATAAGATAAGTATTGAAAAATTATTTTAGATTAATTTAAATAAATATTTTGTCAAGATAAGATGAAATATTAAAATTTTTTTAACTGACTTTTTTCAGTTAAGAAAAATTTCATATTTTTATATGTTTTTTTAGAATCATTCTGTTTTAAGAGTACTTTAACTTTTATAACAATAAATTTTATAAAAAAATTTATTTTTAAATTTTATTTAGTCAGAGTTTTTTGCCAAATTTTCAAAACTTCCATTTTTTACGAAAGTAGTTGCTCAAAAGTTATCATTTTTTGATTCAAAATGTCAGCCTACATTCAAATTGGATTTTTATTGCCAAGTTAAAAACTTTGAAAAAAAATTTTTTTCAATTGAAGCGCCTTGTTTTGCTCATGAGCCAATAAACGAATCAGCAAAAATTCAAAATATACAAGAAGATGATGAATACCGCATATCCAAACTGAATGAAATAACAAATTTTATTAACACGGAAATTTCTGATTTGACCCGCAATTTCAGCCCGTACGACCAAGAGGAGCTAGACGAAAAATTAAGAAGACTTTTTATAAACAAGCATAGACAAATTAACGAACAATTTGTGGCTAGTTTAACCTTAAAAGCTCAGTCAAATTCCAGTAATTTTGAATCGGTAGAAGGAAAAAAATCTAAAACACCTACTTCACCAAAACAGAAGGCGAAAAATAGGAAGCCATCTCAAGCTCCAGGATCTAACAACACTATTTTTGGCGATGATTTGAGTATTCTTATGCATTCGAGCTTCTTTGCATCATTCATTGAACCTTTAATATCAAAATCTGTATGCATTTGTTCCTCGCTTATATCAAATAAGCAACCATTTGAAATAATTTCTGAATTAAAAAAAAATACTGTAAATATCTTTAAATTGAAAATTTATTTTTTATTGCTTAATTTGATTTTTTTAAAGAAAATTGACAAATTTTCCATGCCAATACCTATGATTACGTTAATCCAAAATGGAAAAGGATACAGTGGAAAACAAAATTTAGTCAAAGAATTTATCATTTTGCCCAAACCCCAATTGTCTGTTCAAGAAGTAATTAGCTTTTCTTAATAGATCCTGTCGCTTTTCCATGCATTCAATTCAAATTTAGATATAGTTGACTTTAGGTTCTAAAATTGCTAAGTGACATGATTTTCTTAATTTTTTTTAATTTAAAAAATGTATTTTTCAAGTCAATGGATCTGATAAGTCGAGTTAATAGAACAATAAGAGACAATCTTTATCAATCGAAGACACAACCAGGAGTAAATAGAATTAAAAGTTTTAAAGATATTTTTTAAAAAATTATAAAAGCCTGCTAATCGATGCGTAACTGAGATTGGATCGTATACCACAACCTTAGAGACACCACATCAAGGACTTGAATTGATTGAAAATGCTATTAATTTGCTAGGAAATGAAGCTGCTTCTTATTTGAGTGTTGCATTGAACATTGCTGCAAGTGAAATATTTGACCCTGAAAAAGGAAAATATGAGAGTGGTGTTGGTGTTTTTAAATCATCTGACGAATTAATCGACCTTTATGCTGATTTAATAGCCAAATTTCCTCGAATTATGATGCTAATTGAACCATTTATTAACAGTGTAAGTAGATTTAAATTAATGCTAGATAACTTATCCATGGTAAACGATTAGTTCATTTTTTTTTTAAATCTCAGCTAATAATGGTGATTCATAAAAAATCTCTTTTTGATAAAAGATTGATTTTTCTTAACATGATATAAAAATGTTGTGACTCTAAGATACTTTAAACTGCGTGACTATGTTCCGTTTGATCCAATCGGATAAATTTATAATTATAATCTTTAAAGCAAATTGAAGTTTATGGTCAAATTTAACCTATCATTTTTATCATCACTAAGAGGTCTTAAAATGCTTTTTGATTTACTTCAAATGCATGTTTTGAAATAAATAAACTTTCAATGTTTAACTTTATTGTTTAAATCTTCAAATATTTTATCCACGTATAATTATCCACAACACTTGGCTATACTATGCTAATGAATATTTGTCTTTGCAACAAATTTTGGTCACATACTTTTCTCTTTTTTTTATTTAAATCTTTTATCTTTCATCTGCTTGAAGGACGGTTGGTGAAATAAATAAATCAATAATTATATTATATCATTAACTTAAATGTAATCTTGTAACCCATTTAATTTTTTCACGCTGCAAAGAACTTATGAATAATACCAAGTTAATCTTGATAATACTATTCTAAGTTCAGATTAGAAAATTTAAATTATAAAAAATTGAATGAAGCTTAAGATAATAATGCGAGATTTTTTTCATCCAAATTGTTATTAATTATCAAAACGAAATTGTATCCTTCATTTTGTATCTTCATCATGTATCTTTTCCTAAGATTTGTTCATTCTTTTAAAAAAAAATTAATTGGCACAGGATAACTAACGCCTCATACCTAATAAGCGAAGGAAAACTATTCCTTTCATTCAAAATAGAAAAAAAAACTTTCTAAAAAATTGAACGGAAGAAGAAAGGATTTTTTTAGCTATTTTTATTTAAATCTTTTTTTTCATCAAAACAAAAATATTTTGTAACAATTTATTTAAAAAAAAAAACAAAAAAGATAGTAAAAAAAGGAGTCGAAAAGACTCTTACGGCTTACGGCTTTTAAATACTAATCAAGCTTTGTATGCTTTATGAAAGTGTCATATTCACTAAAAAAAAAAATTCAAACATTTTTTTTTAATTTTAGATTGTGTTTGGAACCGTCAGCGGCGGTCATTAGACCGCCAAATAATGGTGTTGGCCGTTTTGATGGCCGTGTAAAAAAATGAAATTAAAAAAAAAATTCAAATATGAAAATTTGATAGTTAAAAAAATTGAGTTTAATTAAAAACAATAAAATTTATAAAAAAAAAATTAAAACGACGGCCATCATGATGGATAACACCAAGTTTTGTAAAAAAAAATTATTTTCTAATCTGATAAAGCTTAGTTTTACCATAATGTTTCGATATGAAAAATTATTTTGAATATTGCACTAAGTTCTATGAGAAGATAAGTCATATTCTTCATTTTTGTTTAAATTTTTTTATTACAATTTAACTTTTTGATGAAATTAGATAATTAAAAAGTCAAATAAATAATTGATATCTATGAATTTAATGTAAAAACGATTACCTATCAGAAGATAAATTTTAATATCTTTAAAGGACCAAGCTGCATGGTACAAATTATACTCGAGAGTTTCAAAATATTGTCTTGTGGCAAACAATTTTAAATTCAATGACACAGAAGATAAAAATAAAACTGAAGATTCTGAAGCTTTAAAGGCTAATACTCCAAAATTACCAGAAATACTTAATCATTCAAGCTCAGTAGTAATGCCAGTAAATTTTTACAAATTTGAAAATGCAACAAATGTGTCTCATATCGGAAAAATTTTCAAAGAAAATGATGAAAAAAATTTAATGAGTGCTCTTACTTGTAGTTTGAATGAAAGCGATGATAACTTTATCGTAGATTTGGTATATTTTTCACTATATTAAAAATCTCAATTGATTTTTAACAATATTTAGAGTGTGGGAAATCAATTAAAATTTTTAAAAATTGGCGGATTTAATAGAAGCGAAAGAGTCGGCAAGATAAATCGTCTTATTGAAATTGAGTCCTATCTATTGGAAAATAAGCGTATAATGGAACCAAAGAATCAATTAAGAGAAATTCAATTTTCGCCTGAGATTCAAATACCACAAGAAATATTAGAAAGTCTAAACAACAATGAGGAATCAAAAGCGGCAAAACCGCCAAAGAAATAAATAATATTTTCTCAAGATTTTTTCAAATGAATAAAAAATTTTGAAACATTTTAACAAATTTTATTTCAAAACTATATATCATTTTTTAAGAAACATCATGATTTTGCATTTTTAAAGACAATTTTATTCAAATTCATTTTTTTAACAACGCTTAAAAAAAATATGAGGGTTGAATTTTTTAGATTAGATCTAGAATCCTCTTTTAAAAAAAAAAGCACCATTGATTTTAAAACATGTTAAAATTTTAATTGTCATGTACAAATAGCTTAAACGCAGTTTAAATATAATCATTGAAAATTTCTATAAAAGCTTAATTTTTCTGTTTTTATTTAAATAGAAGCATAAAGAAAACTCGAAATTCGATTCAAAATGTCCGGCCCAAGAGTTCAACACCCAGCACCAAATTTTAAAGGAACCGCTGTTGTCAATGGTGAATTCAAAGATATTCAATTGTCAGACTTTAAAGGAAAGTACTTAGTCGTCTTCTTTTATCCATTGGACTTGTAAGTTTGAAAAAAAAAACTTGAATTGTTTTTATTTGAATAACAAATTAAAAGCACTTTTGTATGCCCGACTGAAATAGTTGCATTTAGTGAAAAAATGGATGAATTCAGAGCGATAAACACCGAAGTTGTTGGTGTGTCAACGGATAGTCATTTCAGCCATCTTGCTTGGTAATTTAGCCAACTAAAAATTATATTTTCAAATAACTAATAAAATATTAAGGATCAATTTGAGCCGAAAACAAGGTGGCTTGGGTGGTCTAAACTACCCATTATTGAGCGATTTCAACAAAACAATGGCCAGAGATTATGGAGTTTTAGTAGAGAATGATGGAGTTGCTCTTAGAGGTTTGTTCATCATTGACCCTAAAGGAGTATTGAGGCAAATCACTGTCAATGATTTACCAGTCGGTAGATCAGTAGATGAAACCTTGAGATTGGTCAAAGCCTTTCAATTTGTTGAAGAACATGGTGAGGTTTGCCCAGCGAACTGGGATCCAAAGAAAAATGCTGCTACCATCAAACCAAATCCCAAAGAGTCGCTCGAATACTTTGGAAAACAAAATTAAATTTTAATACAATTAATTTTAACTAAAAATTTCTTAATTTTAAATCGAATATAATTTTCAAATTTAGTAATAAATTATTTTATTAGATAAAATAAATGTATTTTTTTTTTCGATCAATGAAGATTTTTTTTTAAAGTTGATTATTGATAAATTATTATTTTTAATTTTATTCAAAAAAAATATTGAATAAAAGTTATTTATAAATATATAGAAAATTAGTTGATTAAATGTCTCAAAAGTTTATCTTGATTGTAAAAATGGGAACTTCCAATTAAAACCTTAAAAAAACATAAGAAAATTAATCATCTGATTTTTGAATCATAGAATCATACTTTTTTTTCGCCTAAACTACCTCGGTTGAATATTTCTTTAACTAATTTGTATTCATATGAAGAAATTCCACCAATTATATAAATTATTATAAAATCATTATTCAATGGATGCGGTTTATTAGAGGTTGACATGAAGCTTGAATTAAATTTAAATTTTTTTTTAAATAATATCCGAATAATTATACCCCATTTTGAAGCTTTTTAAAAGATTGCCCAATCCTTCTGATCCAGAAGTTTTATACTCAAGATCTGTAAGCTGTTCTGGTGATTCTGCTGTATCAATAATGTTCTCACAAACTTGGCTTATTAACGGCTTATAGGCACAATTATTATTTGATTCATTTTGTTTAATTAGTTCTCTTTTATTTTTAAATAACCTTTTAAACTGTTTTTGAAAGTAAAAATACAGTTGATTTACCTTTTATCTTTTAAATGTTTTCTATAGTTCTTCAAATTTTTGAGATTTTGAAAAAATGTGTCCACAAGTTGGTTAACATTTTCATGGTCTTTGACTTAAAAGAACAATATTTAATTTATAATGTATGGATGTGAATATTCGAGCAAAAGTATTATAAAAAATTTTTTTAATTTAGCTTCCGAACTCTTGAAAAATGTACTAACTAATACAAATTTTTTATAAATCATCAAACTTCTGTAATTATTTTTGATAAATTCCTTAAACATTTTTTGCTTTGCAGACATGCAGAGTTGATGATGCAAACTTTGTACCAACTGATAAATTTTACAGAGCTTTGATGCTAAATTAATTATAATTTTAATTATCTAATTCTCAATGCAAGATTCTTGTTTATAGAGAATTAATATTACTTTTGTTGAAAAAATCTAAATCTGATTTAATTTTTGCATCTTGTTCTAGGTTTTTAGATTGAAATTGATTTATCAAGAGTTTTTTTATTCGTTCCTCTTCTTCTACACCATAAAAACATTCCTCGCCAATAAGACCGTAAACATAGATTAACATGACAATCAAATCACTTACAAAATAACTATTTTTAACATCATTTTGGTCTAATTTTTCGTTAAAAAAAGCATATAAACGACTTATAACACTTGGTCCATCTTTATCCAATAAATTTTGAGTCAAGTTTCTGGTGAATGTTATTAGTTTATCAAAGCTTTGCTGTCTAGGAGTTTGTGGGTCACTTATTTGACAGTACGCGCTCAATATTTGTACTAAATCTAAATTTTCCGAAAAAACTTTTTTATTCGATCTTAAAAAAAAATAAATTTAAAAAAGTAAAAAATAAAATCCGGAATATAATTGATTACTTCATGCCATTTCTTATTTGAGATTTGATCGATTCAGAATTAATGCGAACAGCTTTTTTTCCTGACTCGCTTAGAGGGAAAACTTCGCATAATTTACGGTAAACATCCAGCATGCATTCCTAGATTTTTAATCCCAAAATAAAAAGAATTTCTTTGATTTTTTTTAATATTAATTTTACTTTAGGTTTCTGAGAGAAAAAAACTTGAATTAAATTGTCACATCTTTCTGTAGATGCATGAAAATAATTTCCTGGTAAAATACTTAAATAATAAGAAAATATATTTTAAAACCAAACGAGGTAAAAGAATAATTTTATTTTATTTTTTTTTGGTCACAGATAAAATCACCTTTTGGAAAAATTAAATATGATCAAAATTTATCATAATGCATTGTCAGTACTGTTCAGGAAATTTTGAAAAATGAATTTTTTAATTTTCTTTTTAATTCAAACACTTTAAATTTAAAGTATTGATGTGTTGTAAGCATGCAATAACAAAAATAGAAATTTTGTTGAGATTTAATTACGCGCTAGTTAGAAAATTTTTTTTAAGAAAATAAAATACCTTTTAAAATTGTTTTCAAATAAAAAATTTCTCAAATCTATTTTAACGTCGTTTGATTGAGGATTTAAATTTAACAAAATATTATTCATTTTATCAAATACTGTTTCTTCATGATACAATGCGTTCATTGAAATATCCATATTTCGGTCAATAAGTAATAGTGTCACCTTATTAGATGAATTCTAAAAATAATTAGTTTATTAACTTTTTTTTATACATGAGTCGATACTTTTCTTCTCAATTTTGAATCTGAAGACTGATTTAGTTCATTAGCTATGATAGAGCTAAGGACACCAAGAGTATAGCAATCATCTTTGGCGTCTAAATTTTCAAGCATTTCATTTAGAGAATTGGTGATAGCTTGAAATTCGTTTAATTGTGATTCACTCAAAGCTAGATACAAATTTTGAATGGTGTCTTTAACTGTTGGATTGGTAGAGCTTAGTGCATGCAAATCAGTTATTTCCTGTCTAACTAATTTATTATACTCCTCAATGCTGACAAATTGGTAAAGATTTTCTGTATTCAAAGACCAACTTGATAAAGGATTCAAAAATAAATTTGTTTCCTGATTATTAGTCAAAATGGCAAAAGGAAATTTTTCATAAATTATGTCACAAGTGTAATTCTTTAGAAAAAGAATATAAAATAAAAAGATTCTTTGATTATATTTGTAAACTTACGGCATTTGACATCCATATTAAACAATCATCACGTAGTTGGTCAAACAAGTCTTTACTTATCCCATAAAAATTAGGGTGTAAATTTGTAATTATTGTAATAAATTGAAAATTGCTTGAGGTTAATATATCTTTGATGATTTCGATTACAAGACCTTTAAGAGGTTGGGATATTAAAAATACAGCCTTTAGGTTATGACCACCATTCTTTAGAAAAAAAGTTCAATTTGTTTTTGAAAAACTGTTAGAAAAATTAAAAATTTACCTCAAATGAGCTGAATTTTTTTATGTTAAAAGCGCCAGCTTTCTTAATAAGTTTATCAATTCCAATAGTCAAGTTAAACCATTCCAAAAATTGATGATCAGCAAAGACAATAGATTTGTTTAATTTTTTTAGTATCTTGTCATTAAGTTCATATTGATAATTTAGAATATTATCTACTGATAGCATATTTATCGGATTCGTCATGTTTTTTATTAAAAAACTTAATTTTTAAAAATTTTCATTAACATCAATACTTTGATAGTAAAAATTGAATATGACGTTTAAGTTTTATAAGTCAGAACAAAGTTAAATTAGGTTTTATTTTTTATTTTTCATCTTCTTAATAGATTGTTTTCTGAATAGATATATTTTTAAAAAAAATTTTCTCAAGTAAATATTTTTATCAAAAATTTTCTTATTTTTTAATTTTTGATTTAATGTGTAACTTATAAGAAATTTTGAAATATACTTGAAATAAAAATTTTTTGCTTTTTTTCTGGCTCTAATTTTGGAATTAATTCTATTTTTAAACCAAAAAAATTTTTGATATATACAAAAGTTGAAAATTATTTGGCCTAATCTTACAAATTTCAATAATTTAAAATTTTGAAAATGTCTACAGAACCAGTTGTAACACCAGAATCGAAGAAGGTAATTGATGAAAATTCGGAAAGAATGAAACAAATGGGACATAAAGGAAGAGAAAAAATGGGTGAATTGGGACATATGACCAAAGAAAGAGCCGGTGAATATATCCAAGGAGCCCGCGAGCTTTCTGAAGAAATTAAAGATAAAACTCTGGAAATGACTGAAGAGGCTAGAGAAAAAGCGGGTGAAGCGTATCGGAAAGCGCTGGAAAGAGGGGGAGAAATGAAGGGACATACTAAGAGTATTCTGGAAAGTGCAGCAGAGAGTTTTATTCATGCAAAAGATTATGTTTCAGAAACTATTAAAAGTACCAGCAGAGCAGGAAAAGAGAAAATTGAGCACATTGGGGATATAATCAAGCAAAGAACCAGGCGATTTTCTGGACATAAGGCAGAATCTGAGGAACATTCAAAATCAACTCGTGGATAATTTTTTGTTTAATTTAAGATTTTAAATAAAAAGTTAAAATATCTTTTAAAAAATTTATTAATATTTTGATTACAAAAATATCGTTGAAGGATTCAATTTTATTATTTGATTAATTAAATTAATGCCTTTTATTGACCATCTAAAGCGGGATAACTGCGAACTGTGAAATAAAGATCAGCGAATGAATCATTCAGGAAACGTTGAATTGGAACATAAGGTGGAAAGCCACATGCTAGATTATAGGAATTTGAGCCCATGTTCAAGGAATAACTAAAAAATAACTTAATATCAAACAGTTATTTTTTTACATTCAATTTACTTTTGTAATATTTCTGTCATACTTGGCATACTTGGACCATGATGATAAAAACTATAAGGAGTGTATTCATACAGTTGATTTTCTTTTTTAGGTTCCATGATTATCTATAATTAATTGAATTTAAATTTACACTAATTTAAAACATTCAATTGCTTACTCTTGATCGGTTTTTAGCGCTTTCTTTAGCTTCTTTTTTAAGTTCTTCAATTTTTTTAAGAGATTGTTCCTCATCTAATTCATTTGCCAGATTAAAAACTTGATTGAATATTGTTCAAGAATGTAATAATGAAAAAATTATATTTCTTACTTAGTGTTTCAACAGTTTCGAGATAATCGTTAAATTCCCTTAAACTAGGAAACTCATTTTCGCTACGAATTAGACTTTAAAATATTATTAAGAAATTAATTTAATAATAAGAATGCTTAATAAAATTACTCCTTGTAGTATTTTTTGCGAATAGCCACCTCTTTTTCAATATAAGTGTCCTCGTATATTTTGTCTCTGAACTCGCTTTTTTTAAGCAAACGCTTACATTTGGGGCATTGACCAGAACCTCGATAAAATAACTGTTCAACACAAGTTTCACATCTAAATTAGAAATATGACTAAATTTTAAAAAATCCAATAATTTTAAAAAATCAATTTTTACAAGACGTGGGCGCATATATTGATCATCAATTTCATGTTTGGTTTATTGTATTTACTTGTTTTGCAATGTGGACATGTTTCAATTTCGTCCATTGTTTTTCAATTGAAAAATGAAAAAAATTTTAAATTAAAATAAAAAAATATTTTTGAATGCTAAATATATGTTAAAATAGTTTTTATTTTTATAAAAATATTTTAATTTACTTTATTTTAAAAGACAAAATTTTAGCTGTAAAAGACTTATCTTTTTTTTTGTCATATGAACTAAAGTTTTTTATTTTACTTTTATTATTTATTTTTAAAATGAAGCCAATCGATTCGGAAAGGTTTTTAGAATTTTTTGATCAAGACTTTCGACTCATAAGAGAACATGAATTTAGAAAAACTGTTTTTTATGGTAAGCATTAATTAATAATGCTTATTTTTAAAGAAAAAAAAACAACAAAATTTTATTTTAACAATATTTCAAAATTTTAAGAAATTTTTAAGATGGCATTGCCGATAATTACAGACAAATTGTATGGAGATTTTTGTTTCAATTTTATCCTTTCAAGTCAACCAAAAGGTAAAAAAAATTGAGAAAAATTTCAAATAAAAGATTTTTTTATTAATTGAGTATTTAAAAAAAATCCTAAAGAAATAACTTTTTTTTATTTTTTTAATTTTTCAATCTGAATAATTAAAATAAAAATATTAAAAAAAAAATAAAGACTTTAAATTTTTTTTAAGAGAACGTTTCGTTAAAAGATATGAAAAACTTGTTGAGTATGAACTTTTAAAGAATAGATGGTCGAAAATACATCAAAATATATTATCTTTAAAAGTCAAAGAAGATGAATGTAATTTTAGAATGAATTTATTTTTAAATTTTATATTTTGGGGCATTAGATGATACTATTCCTTCTCTTGGTATTGATTTCAACTGTTCAATTGATTTAACTGGCGATTTCTATCGAAGTCATAGGACCCCCATTGAAAATCACTTTGAAGAAAAACAAGATATAAATTTAGACTATCTTAAGATCCAAAGCATATTGAATGTTTCTAGAAAGAGAGTCAACAATAGAAAGCTTATGAATGATATTAAGCAAATCGATAAGGATATAGAAAGAACAGGATTTTTGATTGAGATAGATGCAAATAATTTAGAAGAAAGTGCCAAAATTAAAAGTTGTCTTCGAAATATATTGATCACATTTTCAGCTTTTAATCAAAGCTCTAGTGATGAAATGTTTAACAAAGGATGCTTAGATTTAGGATATACTCAAGGGTCAGTAAAATTTAATATTAAAAATTTTTGAAGATTTTACCCAAAAAAATTGATAAAAAAACTTATTAGACTTTTTTTTTTTAAATTTAAACTTGGATATTTTTCTTAAAAAAATATTTTTTTATTTAGTTTAAATAATGTTTTTAAAAATTAAATTTAAATTTGATCAAAATAAATTTTATTTTTTTACTATTTTTTCTAAATTTATTTTTTTATAGAATGAATGAAATAGCAAGTGTTTTTATGAGTGTATTTGACCAAGAATCTATAGTCTATTGGTGCTTTTCTAACTACATGCTAAAAGACACATATTCCAAAAGCACGATTACTTTGAATACGATTCAAATTACTGATAGCCACTCTTTAAAAACTAACGCGGCACACTATTTTAGTGACTCGGGGATGTCCAAAAAATTAGCTCATTTAAAATATCTATTTGAAATTATCGATCCCGAGTATTATCAAAAGCTAGGCTCATTTAACTTAGATAATTTTAATTTTTGTCATGAATGGCTTTTATTGAATTTTAAGAGATGCTTTAAATCAACAAGTGAATACCAAAAATGTCTCGAAGTCTTATCAAGTCGTTATATTGAATTTCACAATGCAACACTAAAAAATATCAATGTCAAGAATTTGTACAATTTTGATCTATTTATTTGCATATCACTAATGCTTGAACTAAGAAATGAAGTGCTCAATACGATCGAAAATGAAATGGATTTTTTCGAGACATTTTCAAAATTTAATAAAAGCAACTATTTTGAAATAAACTGTCCAGTTTCTTTTACACTTTGAGCATATTCGCCAGCTTTTTCTCTTGTACCCTGGGCCATTTCGCCTACTTTTCCAGCTGCTTGCTGTCCAGTTTCTTTTACACTTTGAGCATATTCGCCAGCTTTTTCTCTTGTACCCTGGGCCATTTCGCCTACTTTTCCAGCTGCTTGCTGTCCAGTTTCTTTAGCACTTTGAGCATATTCGCCAGCTTTTTCTCTCACACCCTGAGCCACTTCGCCCATTCGTTCTCGAGCTGCTTGTCCACTTTCTTTTGCACTTTCAACATATTCGCTGGCTTTTTCTTTTGCTCCTTGAGCCATTTGACCAAGTCTACTTGATGCTTCCTGTCCACTTTCTTTAGCCTGTTGGGTGTATTCACCAGCTTTTTCTCTAGCACCTTTAGCCATTTCACAAGCTTTTTCTTGAGCAGTCTGCCCACTTTCTTTGGCGCTTTGCATATACTCACCAGCTTTTTCCTTGGCACCTTCGGCCATTTCTCCCATTTTCTCCCTAGCTTCTTGGCCACTTTCTTTTGCCTTTTGAGCATATTCACCGGCCTTTTCTTGGGCCCCCTGAGCCATTTCGCTCATTCGCTCTTTGGCAGCTTCGCCTGTTTCTTTTGCTTTTTCGGAGACTTCACCCGACTTTGTTGAAGACATTTTTTAACTCTATTTTAAATCACAAAAATATCATCTAATATTTATATTAAAAAAAATCCTTGATAAATCCTTAAAAAAAATAAAGCAAATCCAAACAAAAATTTTAAATAAACACTCTTGAAACATTCTTTGAATATTTCTATAAAAACAGCTACATTTCAAGGTTTTAACTTAACTGTTGTTTATAAAAAGCCAAAGGATAGTGACATTTTTTTATAATTAAAAAATAATGAACCAAAAAAAAAACAGCTTTTATTTTAAATTTTATTCTTAAAACAGTTTCAAATTAAAAATCAAAATAAAAAAAAGAATTCAAAAACAAAAATAACGAAAATTTACACTAAATAGTTTTTTTTAAAAAAAATTCAAATCAAAAAAATAAAATTTTCTATTCAATTCCATTTGGAAAAAAATAAATAAAACCAGAAAATTTAAATCTTTTTTATTTTAATTGATCGCGCACATCGTTAAAAAATTTTTCCAACCTTCCATCCTGATTTGAACAAAACAGTCTAAAATCAGATAGCATATTATCTTGAAATTGTTCGTCACCGGTATACTGACTTCGCCATTTTTTGGCCAGCATAAAATTCCACGACCAAAAAAAACCAATGAAAGTGCCCGTTCCATCGTAGAACGGAATTTTTCGGCGTTCACTCTGCGCCATGTATTTTTGATACGTGGTTTGGTCAGCACTTCCAAAATTTTGCAACAACATCTGCTCTTTCTGATGTTGATGCTGAATCTGATCTATTTTTTCTATTTTAGCCGATATCCTAGGATTACTTAATTTCGGCTTGAATAGCAAATCATTCTTAATTTCATCCGTGTTTTGTTCTCTTCTAAAGCTTTCGATTTCGAGTCGTTTCTCGACCGAGTTCATCGAATCGACCAGATAATTTTTTTCGTTAAGTATCAAAAAATGCATATGCTGCGATTTGGTGCTCGTTCGTTCCCTTATCTGATTTGGAATCTGAGAATAGGACGAACAATTGGAAGAACAAATCTTGGCCGAGCTGCTGGTACTTGGATTTTTCCTCCATGAAATTCCATTTCCGTCAACCAAGTCTTTTCGCATTAGTTTCTCTTTGCTTGCCTCTAAACTCCTAATTGATTGTTTTGATTGATCCGAAAAGTTATTGTTTGTTGACGGATGACGGCTTCGATTCGAATAATTGTTGTAATAGTTTGGAATTTGAACAAACATGCCTCCAGATGCGTGTATAAAAAATGTATGATCTTCTTCAGTAAAAATGTTTTTGACCACAGCCGTATTTCTAATGAAACCAAACTTTTCCAATATGGCCTCTTGAAAGCTAATTAGACGGATTATTCGCTCATATTCTACAAAATCAAATATTTCAGTGCGTATAAAATCAACATCGGCCAATTTTCTGTCCAAGTCATCCCGATTTTCATGCTTTTGATACAAAAAAAACAAAAATTCCGGATAATTTTCATTCAAGTATTCGATAATAAGCTCGGCTTTTGTGCAACCGGTAATGGAGGAGCCGATCGAAGAAGAGTCCGAATTAGATCCAGATGACGATAGATTAGGACTACTTGAATATTTTTCGTTGAACAATTCCTCAAAGCAAGCACGATACTTTTCGTCAATTATATCCTGGAAAAGAATTTTGTTATTGGAAATGATGCATCGTAGATTTAGAAGAATATAAATTGGACCTCGTAGAGGATCAGAATTTTGAACTAGAGGAAAAGCGAAAGGATCGATTGGAGCCGGAATTATGTGGTAATTGTAACGATTCGACAATTTAGCCCAAGAACTAACAGTCTCGGATAAAAGAGAGCATGTGGCCACTTCCCATTGAACTTCTAGTTCAAAAGCACACAGCTGATGATAATGAGAGCGATAGACTGCCGAGGCCCACTCAACTCGGTTAGATTTTCTGTTCGGATCAACATCTACATTTACCAATTTCAAAATACCATCTGGACAAGAGTTGGCAAAGCGAGTGTTTGAATAATTTTTGAACAAGTTTATGTAAGATTCAAATAAGCTCTTAGCCGATATTGGCAAAGTGTTGGTGCATTCTGGCAGCAAATGCTTGCATGATACTAATGGACATTTGTTATAGAATAGATTATGGCTTTCTATATCAACAAATCCGACCTCACAATAGTCTTTTGTGTACAATTCATGATTCAGAGTTTCATTCGTTATAAAATAGTAGAGATAAAAGCCGTGAACAAACAACTTTTGAGTTCTGCTGATGTGTTTGATTATTTCAAAGTCGATCATTATCTGCATTATTAAAATGGCGTCTGACTCAGTTGTGCAATCATTTATGTGCTCAATGCACCACCATACAGCCTCGGCACTTACAAAGCAATATAATGGTATATCATTTTTATGCTGAATAAATGGTATGCCACTAGTTTGATTAAGCATGTGAGTTTGATATTCGTTTATCAGATAAGTTGTGATTTCGTTTTTAAGAATTGGATCCGATGTTTGTAAATATTTGGCTACTCGATGAAGTAGATATATTTTTGGACTTGGCAGTTTGACATTTTGGTTTATTTGGCATTTTTTTGGTATATTTGGCAATTGACTGATGGGATTCTTGTTGAGATTTGTCTGTGTGCTATTTTGAGTCAAAGCGACTGTAATTGCCGACACTGCTTGAACTTGATCTTGGAATACGCTAGGTTGGCTGCTAATCAAATCTATGTAGTGGACTGTTGAACGACTGTATAGACGACGATCGTCCGCCCGGTTTAGTTTATTCAGGCCTTCCATAAATTTAAGAAAGTGATAATCGCGATAGAAAAGAAGCTCGTCTTCGGATTTTCGATGAAATATGTCACATCTCTGTGTGTAAAATGGATTTTGGACCATCGAAGCTGGAATTTGAGATTGCGTCAAATTGCTCAGACCTAGCGAATTTGTTAAATTTTTTGAATTGAATTGTTTTTGAGTTTGTTGATCGTCTAATTTGCTAGACACATACATTATTGGCAACAAGTATAAACGCTGACGCCAACACTTTTCTAATTCGCTTGGTGTTAATGATCCATTGCCTTGAATTGAGATGTATCTTGGAAATAAAATAGTTTTTTTAGTTTGGATTTCTATTTTAAATAAAAAAATTTGGACTTAAAGCTCTATTTTTTTTTAAATTAAAAAATTTTTGTTAAACTTAAATTCATAGAATTTTTTTTATTGAATCAAGAACAAAAATTCATTAAAAATCCATCTTTATTATTTTAAATTTTTTAATTCATCTTTATTATAAAAAAAATTCATACTAGAAGAAATTATGGAATTATCTACAAAACAATTTTTTAATTGAAATAAAAATTTATTTTTAAAGAAGAATGAAAATTTGTATGCAAAGATATCATTTCTTAACAAAGCGAGTCGTTAGTGTCTAGAATAGTCTATTTCAGTAAATTGTCAATTTTAAAATTTACTCCCTAATAAAAGACACTAACACCATTCTGTCTTGGACTATATTTTGCTTCTATAAGTACCAATAATTTTCTGAAATTTAACTTTTTACATAATATTGTAATGAGGGTTTAAACGAAGGCTATTGTCATTCGGACAATGTCTGGATTTTCCCAAAATATGTTCTTTTTCAACTTTTAAGAACAACTTTCTTCAAAAATAAATTAACTAAACTATCAATGTTAAAGTCTATGTCTTAAAATATTTTATCCATGTATAATTATCAACAATACTTCACTATGTTTTGCTACTCATGAATATTTGTCTCCGCATCAAATTTTTGTCATTTACTTAAATTCAGTCTAAATATTTAAATATAAATTTTATTTAATTGTAAATTTTATCACACTCTAAAGGACTCTCAATCCTACCAAGTTAATCTCGATTCTATAATTCTAAGTTCAGATTTAAAAAAAAACACTTTATTGTTAATTATCAATATTAAATTATGTTTTACATTTTATCTTTTTTGTAAAAGTTCATTTTTTATTTTAAAAAAAAGCCTTTATAATTGGCACCGAATACCTATCCTTTTATGCTTAATTTTTTAGCTAAGATTTTCACACATTTGATTTTTAATTAGTCAGATGACCATGCTATTGAGAATCTGAAAGAATTGTAAATCTGAAAAATAAACAATAATTTTATTTGTTAGGGTAATCAAGAAAAAAATTTACAATTTAGATTAAAAATTAAATAAATAGCCAAAAAAAAAAGCATCAAAATAAAATAAATGTTTTTTCTACGTCTCTTAAACAAAATATTTTTTTATAAGTGAGTTAAAGATTGAATTTGTTGAAATCTTTAATAAAAAATATTAATTAGTTAATTTTTTTTTAACACTCTAAGACCGGACGGATTTTTCGACCCATTTTATTTGATTTGTTTTTTTAATTTTTTTTTCAATGATAATTAAGTTATTTTGTAATCCAAATTAAATAATTTTTTTAGCATTTTTGTTTAAAATATGATTGAATAAAATATATATAAAAAATGATTAAATTTATTGAATTAAAAACAAAAAAGGAAGTAACAAAAGGGGTTCTAAAGACCCCTCCGACTTTTGAGTGTTAAAATTTATTGGAAATCATAATGGTATTTTATTTAAATAATGGTAACAATACGTCTTGTGACAATACGATTTGTAGCTTCAAAATAAATTCATGTCAGATCATCAAAAATAAGAAATGAAAGATAAATTAATTTTTAATTTTTCTATTATTTTTTGTAAAAATATATATGAAAATTAAAGTTTAAATTTTACCTGTCAATGTAATTCCATTTAATAGACTCAATGTTAGTGCGGCTTATTTCGCAATATGATATGTCATATGTTTTAGAGTCAGGCACTTGAAATCGATATTTATATTCAATAGGATTATTTGATTGACTTTTATTTTTTGATATAGGCACATAAATTTCAACTTTTACTTGTTCGCTTTGATCCGAAGGGTCAACTATATAGAAAAGCTCGTGAAATATTCGACCTAGGCTCAGTCTATAATAGCCCTTAATAGACTTGAGATTATTTCGCGGCAGAACCGAACAAGATTGACTTAAATCACAAATAAAATTTGAGTGCAAAGTATTTGTTAATGTATGAGTTTTAATGTCGGTTAAGTGTGATTGAGTCGAGTTGGTTGGCGTAGTACTAGTCGAATCTGAATTGCTACCTGAATTCGAAGTATGTGTAAAAGTATTTTTCGGAACAACTATTTGAAAACCCATAGCTAATCTATGACCAACAAGCTCAATAAATACTTGACCCATAGTGATTTTTTGATCGTATTGATAATTGGAAAAACAGTATTCCTCACGTATTGTTTCCAACAGCAAAGTATAGTCACTGGCACATTTATACTTTTTGGCCCATTCACTAGGCGTATAGTCAATTGTCAATGGAAAAAGTGCTGGTGTTGTCAGAGACTTCCATGCAACGCCAGTTTTCAACAGCCCGATCGATTCATCTTTAAACTCGAATCCGTATTTAGAACCTTTGGAAATAAGTGCTTTTCTTCGGTTTCCATTTAAACTCACTGTTGTAAGATTTCCAGTTCTATTAATTTGTTAAAATAAATATTTTTTTAAAAATTTATTAAATAGAGATTAGATTACTCAGTTGCTGAATATGCTTTATTAAATGAATAGATTTTTTGCACCGAATTTAAACTTTGTCCTAATTCAGGTGAAATTTTTGGTTGAAAACCCATAATTAGATTATTGGTGATATTTATCAATTTATGTTGACTCTCAGGTGTATAAGAAGTTTCTTTGTGAGGAAAAATGGGCGAGCCATCATTACGAAGAGGAAATATGTGTGCCCATGGTAGTCTACGAGATTTTTTGACCTGATTCGGCATAAATGGATTAATCTTTTGATTTTTTTTGTCTCCACTTTCGCCCTCCAAATCAGATTCCATCGATGAGTCTATATCAGCATCATCATTTTCATCTCTGGGATATTCCGAAGTACTGGAGACCATAGACGAGCTCAAATTTCCCATGCTATTGTTGGTAGAATATTTTGGCTTATTCTTTTGACCATTTGGATTTCGACTTGAACTTCCTTTTTTGTCTTTAGTCGGATTATTATCAAAAATTTTGTCCGATTCCTCAAATGAATTTAAAAAATTAGCGCTTGAATAATCTGGCAATATATTATCGGGATTAATTTTTGTGCTTTTGGTTTTGAGTTTTATTTTTGATCGAGGCAAAAAACAAGAATTGCAATATCGGACCATTTCAGATGACTGATAGAAGCTAAGATTCATCCAATTTGGAATATCAAATGCATCTGTCGTGTCATATTTGAATAAAGGCACTGCGTGTAATGGCTGTTCTCCTAAACATACTAAATCAGATCCAATTCCATTGTCAATTACTCTCTCTTTGGTAATTTTTGCCATCTCTTTTTCTACTTCATATATACCATTTCCAGGTGTAATTACTAAACTCATCATACCAGCTCTGTCGAACGGTCTATCGATAAAATGACGTTCAAAAACTCGTGAAGAAAGATTTAAAGTTTGCAAAAAATTTCCCTCGGCAGCTGAAGACAGTGATCCAGGTGGCATTTTTTTCTCTATTTGTCGACTGTGATAATTAAGTACATAGTCTCGATATTCTTTTATCAATCGCTTTAAAATTACCAAAGTTGGCGTCCATTCTTCATAGCGTTCGTTTTGGTATACAACTCGATAATAGTCCTCGTAAAAGCGATTTTTGTGATCGATTTTGATATAGGCTGCTATTGAATCAGGAAATTCATCGATAGATTTTGCATCATAATAAACACGAGAAAATAAAGCAATTGTTACATCATGAGTGCATTGTTGATTTTTCCAATTTTTAAAAAGTTCATCTGTAATTAAAAAATATTGATAATTTTTATTAAATAAGTTAATTTTTGATTTTTTATTATTTCATTAATTCTATTAAATTCTATTAGTTTGTTTGATTTTTTATCAACATAAAACTATTATACCAAAATAAAACTCTGACAGAAGTTTTGTGGATGAAAACCTGAACACCTCTCAATTCTGGCTGCAAGCGCCTAAGACTTACTACCAGACCGTCCAAGAATTACCAATCAAATGACCCTGTGTTCCACAAGGAGTTCCATTAAGGAGTAATTTATCTAGGAAGCGTAATTAGCAAGAATGAAACCTCTCAAGAAGGCATCCAAAACATTAATGAAGGCCAGAACTGCAACTGAACTGAACGGCTAGATCTCTTCAAGTGAAAACTAAATTAAACTTTTATTATAGTCTTGTCAAATTTTGTGTTACTGGATCGCGATATACAAAAATTGAAATTTACATAAATGCATAAATTTATATTTAAATATGTATATTTATGTATATAAATAAATTTTCTATAAGAATAGCCAACTAAAATTTTAGAGAATATTCTATCTAAAATCATTAAAAATGATGAGTTGTAAAGAACAAGGACTGAACCGATCTAACAGAAGAGAACTAGGGTGGCTTAGACATATTTTAAGAATGCCAACAGACATAATTCCTAGAGTTTCATTATCTTGGATACCTAAAGGAAAGAGAAATGCTGGAAGAAGTAGAAAGTTTTGCTAAGGAGGGCGTGTATGGACGTCTTATACTCTACTAGGGAGGAGAAGATAAAAAAAAGAACAATTACAATTACACGCTTTATAAGGAGAATTTTTTGACCTCACAAAAATATAATTAATTTAGCTGCCAATTTATTCTAGTCACCTCCCACATTATAAAAAATGAGCTCGTAAAAAAACTAGCATAAAGAAAAATTTGGAACTCATAAAAGAATGAGTGTATTATTATTATTATTATTTAAAGTTTAAGCCACATAGACTGTTATATTAATAAAAATAAAATAAAAAGCGGTTTTTATTATAAAAAGATACAATTAAAAAATAATTTTTAGTTTCTAACATTTTTAAAATTATATATAAATATACCATCATTAATCTTTAACTCTTTATTTATAACTTTTTTTTATTTAATTTTATTTTTTTATCTAATTTTTACTCATTTTATCCTATTTCTTTTATTTAAATTATTATTTTATTTCATATCATATTCTGAAGAAAAAGCTTGAGATAAACAAGCATTTAAATAATAATACCAAAATATACAACCAAATAAATAAAAAATGACCATTTCGTTTCGGAAAATAATTCACCATTAATGCCAATAAATCGCACGATTCCAAAGAGCATTCTAGCAGCAGATGTTCCTCTAAAAATTAAGACACTGATGACGAAGAAAACCAAATCGAGAAATTTTTTTAGTACACAAAGCCAAAAATAATCTATGAGCCATGGTGTTTAGAAATTAAATTGCAGTCAAGCTGATGAGGTAGATGCTCAAGTCTGGCTATACATCAACAAAGGTTTTAGGGCCACATTTAAATTTTTTCTAAAATTTTTCATATTTAAAATAAATCATAAAAATTACAAAAATTCAAAATTAAAAAATTTTTCATAACAATTACATATTTTAATTATTTTTTGTGTTTTCAAATAAGTGTAATAAATTTTATTGTAATAGTTTGAAATAGTTTCAATTTATTAAAAAAATTTTTAGTATGGGTGTCACATGACTGCATATAGCTCAAACTCACGCTTATATCAAACACGTCTTTTTTAAGCGGGTCAAAATTTAAAAATTTTACATTTTTTAGAGTTAAAATCTTATAATAGACTTAAATTATAAAATTTTTGAAATTATTGAAAAAAAATTGAGTCAATAATAAAAATAATAGCACTGCAATGTGGCTTTTCATTGAAAAATTCTAAAACAAAAAGTAAAAATTTTATAACTTTTGTTTAAATGGTTAAAAGTTTTTTTTGCAGATAAAACAAAGTGAAACAGCTGTAGTTTCAGCTACTTCAGAAGCCTGCAAAATCAGTGCAATTAATTACGATTTATTTTTGATATTTTTATATTGAGTGGAATTTTGCAGACTTCCATATTAGCTAAACCTACAGTTGTTTTACTTTGTTTCATCAGCAGGAAAAATTTTAACCATTTAAACAAAAGTTTTAAAATTTTTACTTTTTGTTTTGGAATTTTCCAATGAAAAGTCACATTGCAGTGCTATTATTTTTATTATTGACTCAATTTTTTTTCAATAATTTCAAAAATTTTATAATTTCTATGCATTTTTTGGCAAAAATTTAATGGTCTTCCAGAAATTATCAAGAACAAGCTTAACTATTTTTCTTTTTTGATATCAAATTTCAAATTTTTTTAATTTTTCCTATAAATTAGTATTTCAATTATCTATAATTTATGCTAATAGAGCGCTTTTAAAAAAAAAAACTTAAAACCAAAAAATGTGCTTCTGAATAAAATAACGCAATTTTTTATTAAGAAATTTTCCCCATATTTTTTTATGTATTTATGTATCAAAAAAGCAAATAAACAAAATATTAACTAAGGTGTTAAATTTGGTCAAGTTTGATAAAATTTTTGAATTAAAAGCTGTCTATTTACCCAAAAAATTAATAGCTTTTTCATGATACATCTCTCCATTGACATCAAATTCCCACATTTCTCTACTCATTTGAATATAGATCAGACACATAGCACTTTGTGAGCGGAAAACAAACCTTGTTTTTTCACCTACGTAACCACATGTTACATTATCACCATTTACCGACCATAATTCTTTTACCGAGCATCTAATCAAGCAAAATTCAATATTTTTTTTCACATAAATACATGTATTTTCAACTGATTTCTTAATTCTGAGCATATCGTATCCATTAATGTATTGTTCTTTGAAATGAACCTCGACCAAATCAAGCATTACGCTTGCTTTGTCAACAATGGTTACGTTAACAAAAGCAAAATTTTTTATTGAAAATGGAGGCTGACTGGCTGCTTGTTCTATTCTTATATTGTCCATTAGTATTTGATCATTAAATGAAGCTTCTATAATATTGACCAAAAAAGGACTTGTTTCGTCATCGATTGAATTTTGTTGACTAGGATTTAATGAAGATGACGATGTCGATGATGATAAAAGGACCAGTGAACTTGCTGCCGCTCGACTTAGCGATGAATTAAGTTGATTTGAATTCGAATTATTCGTGTTCTGACTAGATAGTGAGGATATTTCAATCAAATCGTTTACTTTTAGATTAGGCCATGTTTTCTGGTTGATTTGGATAGCTAAATAAACGATAATAAAGGGTGTGGTTTAAAAAAATTTATTTGTACCTGGCAAATTTTGTGTAGTTGAGCTGCTAAATGTTTGTACTTTCAATCTTTTGGTTTCACCAATATTTGATTTTTCAACTTGATTAATCTGACTCGATGTTGGGATGCGATTTTGAATAGCCCTTGTCTGAAAAAATTCTGGTTTTCGACTCGAGTTGATCATTTTAAGCAAATTTATTTTAAACAAAATAAATAAAATCTATGGCATTTGTTATCCTTCATTAAACTCTCTAAAGATAATATTTTGAAATTAATTTAATATAAATATCTTCTAGCTAAGTACTACGATACAAACATTTTAAATTAAAACTTTAGTTCAGTATAAAACGAGACTGAGATTTTTAAATTATATTACTTGAATAATATTCTATGATAAATATTGCAAAATAAATCACGTGATTAAAAAAGTTTTTTATTTTTATTCTAGATTAGATATTTAATGTTTTGAATAGTTATTTTTAAAACAGAAAACTCTTAAAAAACTTTTCCTAATTAAATAAATTTTGTTTTTAATCTACCAGCGTGTCTTAAATCACCAAATGTTAATTAATTTATATAAGCATTACAACAAGCAATTTTTTCTACAACTATATAATAAAAATTAATCGTATGAGATTAAAAATAATCGATTGACACAGGAAAATTGCATTTTTTTTTTTAAATTAAAGGTCGATTTCTTAGAAAAATTTTCTGAATCTGATTAAATAAATTTTCATTTGCACGATTTTCAAGCAATAAAATCAAATTCTCAAGATTTAGTTTAATTATTTATGAAATATTTAAATTTTTAGACACTAAATGCTTCAAAAATTATGAATTTTTGTTTCTTAAAACTGAAGATAGAATAATTAATTTTTCTAGAAATTTTTAAAGGCTTCATTCTGTGAGCAAAATGCAGCCTTTTAACCATCAATTTTTAAACATAGGGTGGTGCTTTTAGTATCGAAAAAGGATACTGATATCAACAATATTAATTAATACACATTTAAGTTATTTTATTACAAAAGAAAGGTTCTATGAGTTTTTTCTAAAGAATGATTTATCAAGTTAACATACTTTTATTTCATTAGTTAAATCAAGTATATTTTATTTCCAATGCTTGATCATGAAAATTGTTTAATAGATTTTTTTTTGCCTCAAAAGCATTTCATTTTTTTTTCTATTTTTTTTTTGAAAGCATAAAATAATGAATCCTTTCAGAAAATCAAAATTTTGGACTTTTTCACTAAGTAAATGTCTAAGGTATTTTTATAGCTAAATCAAATGAAGAAAACTTTCAAAATTTCGCCGTAATTTTTTTTCTTAAAAAAAAAAATTTTAAATTTTAATATCATGTGCATTTATATGAAAATATTTTTAATAAAAAAGGAAATTATTAATACTAAGGATAATAAATTAAATTTAAATGTCATACACATTAAAAACATCAAAATTTTAGTTGAAATTAAAAACCTAATTTTTCCATTAAAAAAAAGACTTTTGATAAAAATATTGACTGAAAGTCTAAATGATTAACAAAAAATGATTTAAAATAAATAGCATTTAGATGAATATTCAATTTGAAATATATGATGCTAAATATAAAAAATTTACTTAATTTAATGAGATTAAATAGAAAAAAAATAGTGGCCGTTTTAGCGGTTTTATTCGGACTTACTTTTTTGAATAGATGCCTGAAAAATGTCAAAAGTGATAATTTCATTTTTATTGGTGGCTATGGTCGTTCAGGAACAACTTTGATGCGTGCAATATTTGACGCTCATCCAGATATAAGATGTGGTCCTGAGACAAAAATTATTCCTTTAATTTTACAATGGCATAAGTATTTAACAGATAGCAAGGTCATAATGAAGCAAATAATGGACGCTGGCCTAGATATGGGCACGTTGGATAGAGCCATGGGGAAATTTTTGAGGGAAATAATTATCGAAAATGGAAAAATAGCCGAACGATTATGTGACAAAGATCCAAATATTGCCAAATATATTTTGTATTTAAAAAAAATTTTCCCTCAATCTAAATTTATTCTTATGATAAGAGACCCACGGGCTGTCGTGTACTCGTACTCTAAAATATTCAAAAAATACAATGATACTAGTTATTTTGAAAAAACTGCCAAATCATGGAATAGATTTATGAAAAATGCTTTAGACGAGTGCAAATTAGCAGGAGATGATTATTGTATGAAGGTTTACTATGAAAAGCTAGTCACAAATCCTAATTATGAGATAAAAAAAATAATTAATCACGTGGGAGAAAGATGGGACGAATCTCTACTAAAGCATGAAAAATACATTGGCGACGAAGTAGCAGTGTCTGAGTCTGAGTGGTCAACAAACCAGATAAAAAAAAGCATTCACACTAATTCAATTGATTTATGGGTCAATAATTTGCCTAGGGATTTTATTAAAAATTTGGAAAATTTTGCACCCATATACTCATTTTTGCAATACAAAAATAATTCTTTTAAATTATAATTAACACTAGTTTATTGTTTTTGTTTAAATAAATATTTTATTTTGAAAAAAAATTAAATAATTAATTGTTCAAAAAAAAGAGAAAAAATTTGAAAAAAATCTGCCAAAACACGATTTTTTTTTAGGAATTTTTCTATTCAATATGAAAGTGGAATTGTTTGAAATAATTGTTGGTTCATCTGATAGAAACGATTTAGTTGATGGCTGATGCAAATTTTTTGATTTGTGAATTAACATCATTTTCGAAAAACAATTTCTGTCATTATAACCAAAGCTTTTGCTCAAATAATATTGATATTTGCTTAACCATTGGTAATACTTACACTTTTCAAAGTAAAGACTAGAATTTAAGTCAAATTTGATTTCGCTAATATCAAGATTTTCGAAAACTGATTTGGACAAATCATTTGAAGAATTGTAAGGAGTTGAAGTTCGATTTTTTCTTAAATGACAATTACATATCTTGGACCAATAGTAAATGGCTTCAATTTGATAGCCTTCTTTAATATTTAGATAGTTTTGTATCATCCATTGTTCAAAATTTTGACTACAAAACTTTACAGTTTTGTCTTCGGGTCCGGTCTTAAGTAGTAGAGTTTTTAAAATTGTGATAAGTTTCGTGAATTTTTCTTTATCTAAATTGGGATACGAAGATTCTAATCTATTGAAAATACTTGAAATTTTTACGTAATTAAATGACCGAATGGCCAAATAACTTAGAAACGATTTAACTATGTAAATATCATCATTTTCGAATACTTTTTCTATAATATTAATTATAAACATATATAAATTTTTTTCACTCAAATTTTCATCAATATTTAGATTTTTCAAAAATGTTGAATAAAAAATTAAATCGTTTTCTTTTTTAAAAAATAGCTTTTTTTGAATCGATTCTTCACTTTTTTTTATATTAACATCAGAACTTTTACTTATCGGTCTTAATGTAAAAATAATGAAAAATTTTTCAGACAAATCTATTAGATATTTTAAAACTTGATTATTCAAACCCATAACTTCAACATCGTTTAGAATAACTATACAATTTGACGGGCTATTACCCTGTCGGACATAGCTTAGTAAAAATATCTTTAAATTTTCTAAATTAAAAGAATATTTATCAAAATAGCGAATGCAATAATTTTTTTTTAGTAAATTTGCTAAATCATGTTGTCTTTTCTCATTGTCTGTTAAAAGACAAAAATCATAGTTAAAATATTTCATTTTAGAGTAGTTTTGATTTTAGAAATGTTTGTGCGGTCAATCAATCAATTGTTTCATTTGAATAATATTTTTGTAAATTTTTGCCCAAAATTGCCAGTTATTGCCAAAACCAGAACAACTTTGTTGAAACTTGCAAAATATTGTCCAAGTTTGCCAAGATTTGCCCAGTTTTGAAATTAAATAAAATATAAAATTTAAAAAACTAATTTTTTGGAATTTTTTTTTACAATCAAGTCAAATAAAATGTCACCCTAGTCCAAAAAATAATTATTTTAAAAAAACTATCAAAACCACGTCAATTTCACATAAAAACTAAACCATAATTTACCAGATGATTGATTACAAAATATTTGTGTTCACAATACCAGCTAGTGGTCATGTAAACCCATTGCTACCGGTTCTGAGAGAAATAGCCAATAATGAACAAATCGAAGTAATTGTTTATTTAACTGAAGAATTTCGTCCAAAATTTGAATCAATTGGAGTTAAATTTAAAACTTTGAAAAATTTTGACTTTGTCAAAATGGCTAATTTAAGACCTTTTGACAAGAGCCGCTATTTTGAACTACTCGATTTGGCTACTTTGTCTCTGAAAGCGATTTCGAATAATTTTGAATATATAGCCAAAGAAATCGATCAAGAAAAGCCAAATTTGATAATTTATGATACATTTGGAATTTACATCAAATGGGCTATGGAATATTATCTTAAAAAATCAAGAAAACTAATTTACAAATGGCCACTGCCTCCAATGATGGGATTTTCAGCAACATTTATTTACAATGAAAAAATATATCCAAATCAGATAGAAAAAGCATTAATTTTTCCTTATAATTTTCGTTTTTTTTATGATCTGGTTAGAATTTTTATAGCCAGTATTAGGATTTCTGTATGCCATGGCATTAGCTTTATAAATCCAATGAAACATTTAAAAATGAAAATTGATCCATACACTAAAATGATTTTGAGCGTAACATTCCCAGAACTTCATCCTAGATCTCATTTATATGACAAGGCAATATATAAATTTTGTGGTTCTACTATTAATGAACATTCACTGATTCAAATGTATTCTAATCAAGTAGAATTAGAACCATTCAAAACTCTCTTTGATCTTATTCCAGCAAAATCTTATAAGTTTGATAATGATATCAAGCTTATTTTGGTCTCACTTGGCACTTTGTTCAATAACAATTTTAATATATTTAAAAAGATAATTGATGCTTTTGAAAATTTTGACATAATAAATCAGAATAGTTCGACTAACAGTTCTAATCTAAGAATTATTGTCTCAACAGGAGACAAGTGCTATGAGCACTTTCAAAAGCTAATAAAAACAAAAAAATTAAGAATTAAAGACAACTTTTATATTGTGAGATCCTGTCCACAAATTGAAGTTCTTAAAAGAGCGTCTTTATTTATTACACATTCAGGTATGAATAGCACCAGTGAATCAATTCATTATGCAGGTAAAGAAAAAAATTTTTTGGCTTTTTTTTAATTTTAAAACTAAGTTCCCATGGTGTGCATTCCGCTGAGTGAAGATCAACCGGCTGTTGCTTATAGAGTGGCCGATGAACTTGGTTTAGGAATCAGATTAGATTACACAAAAATGGACTTTTATGATATAAGCAGAGCCGTAAACGAAATTCTGAATGATTCATCATATTACCATAGAGCAATTATTTATTCAAAACTTTCTATGCAATGTATTGGATACATGCAATGCAAAAATGTTATTTATAAATTTCTAAATGATAAGGATATTAACTTTAAAATAAATCATTAGAAATTAATGATAAGCGTTAATTATATTTTTAAAATTTAGTATTCTTTAAAATAACAAATTCTAGATCTAATTTTTAGAATTTTAATAGCCAAAAATTTAAATATATAAATTCGTGAGTTTTTTAAATGAATTAATGAGACTTAAGAATATTTTTCAAATATCTTTCAGATTTTAAAATACATTAACTAGTGGTTTTAGAGAAAAATTCTTCAACCAAAATGGAAAGAAAAAAAATTAATTCGTCTGCTAGTTACTGAAGATATAATCTAAATTTAAACCAAAAATTCACCATTACCTTTTTAAGGACAAGAAACTTCTCACAACAGTGTGCAATTATCAAGCGAAAGAAATATTGCACCTGAAAATGAAGCAAATCCTGCTCTTTTTTATCAAGAAATCAATTTTAGTAAAATTAATATTTACTCAAAAATTCAAAAAGCAACAATTTTTTAAAAGAAGAAAACAACAAGAGAACGTTTAATGAAAGCAAAAATGTCAAAAAACAGAAAAGTAATTTAAAAAATTTACACTTATTTAGAAAAAATTTTTATCTAAAATTTAAAATTTTTAAAAATAAAAAGCTTCCAAAACCATTGAAACAAAACCTGTGAACAACCAACATGATATAAACTTTAATGAAAATTTGCTTGAAGAATTTCAAGGTTAATTTTTTATTTTTATTTGGTTAGTTGTTGTAAGCTTCTTTTTTGATTTTAAGTAAATTTCAAAGTAAAATTTTTGATCAATTCTTAATTATTAATTAATTAACTAGGCAACTTCATTTTACATAGTTTTTTTTAGCTCTTATAGGCTTCAATTTTTAATTAAAAAAAATTTCAAATATGCAATGTATCTATAATAATAATAATAATAATAATAGTTAATATTCTACGGTCAAGTTTAGTTTAACTAAACTGACAAAACAGGAAAACTAACGTAATCCCGCTATAGTAGACTTGTCGTTTTTTTTGTTTCT
>PJRA01000313.1:3274029-3295011 GCA_016987375.1 Brachionus koreanus | reverse complement strand
ATATTAATTATTTTATTTATTTCATAACAAATATAAGAAAAATAGAAAAAACAAAACATCTATATTGAAATAACTTTTTTTCAAAGGGTCTAAAAATCGTTCTGTAAAATGTCAATCCGTCGCTTTACCAAAGAAAAAAGTTAAGTGACCAAGGTTAAACAAGGAACAAAAGAGAAAAAAAATCTTTTTTAAAAATATTTACCAACAAGTTATTTATTTATCTCTTTTGAATTATATTTAAATACTTAATTTGAAAAGTTGAACCATGCACGATCTTAATATTACATCTCATATTATATAAATTGAAATTGGACCATTCTTTCAAAAGTTATATGAATTAAATTATTTTATAAGCTTTAGCATGACCAAGATACTGTCATTTTAAGTAATAAGCATATTTAGACTTTAAGCTCATATAACTTTTGAATGGTCCAATTTCTAAATTTTTGACAATTTTGGTTTCAGCTCGTCGAGATCTTTAAAAAAGATATCATATAATTAAAAATTTGGGTTTTTTTCCAAATTACCCAGTATCATTCAAAAAGTTAACATTTCAAATTTTAAATTTTTTCTCATAAAAAGCTGTTACAATTTAGTTTATTCAATACTTTTAGTGTTAAAAAATTAAATTAATTTTTTTACATGAATAAAAAATAAAGCACAAATTGTTTTACTGAATTTAATTTCAATATTTTATTTCTAGAAATTAGTCCGAAAATAATACAGCAAGCCATTGATTGTGTTGAAGGTCAAAATGTACCTGATGAAGTTTTTTTCAAATTCATTGACTCCAAGTATCCGAGACAAAAATAACACATAATAATAATCAAGAAAATTATTAAAGGATTTGATATTAATCTTAGGAAAACTGGCTACGAGAAAAATAAAACTTATTCAAATTGATTTAAATATTGAAAATTGTTTTTATTTTTTCCTTAATCCGAATAAAAAAAATGGATAAATTATTTAGTTATTTTTTTTATTTTATTATTTTAAAAAAATTAGATTTAATTAGTCAATTCACAAACTTAAACGGTTCATCATTTGTTTTTAAACGATCCATAAAAGCTGTTTGATTTCTATTTGGACAATCAGTATCAACACTGTTTGGCCTAATGCATTCTGTATTGTTCAAAATTGGAGACTCAAATTTATATTTACAAATAGATAATGGCCTTAGCTTCAATGGTTCAACTGATTTTAAGAGATTAACTCTCTTTTTAGCTTGTTCTAAATGCAATTCTTTTTCATTTTTTATTTTATTTTCAAATATTGTTTTTTCATTTACTGATTGTAGTTGTCTCATATTGGTACGCTGATGAACGTATTTTCTAACTAAGTCAGCCTGACTTTCCAAATCAGTTCTATAATCTAGAACAAAATTAGATTTTTGATTCATAGTACTTTCTTTTTTAAGTATAAATTCGTGTCTTTGTAAGGCTTTTGAAACACTAATATGCTGTTTACTAAATTCAATTGCTAATAGAATGTCATGGCGCCTATTTTTCTTAAAATTAATCATATTTTCACGTTTACTTTTCACTTGTTTCTGAGCTTCTTCGAGCTTTTTATCTGCTTTTTTCCTAGCTTCATCTTTAATAAAATTTTCTCTGCGTGAATTCTCGACAATTTCTTTATTTCGTTCTTCTTTGTATTGGTTTATGCTTTTACGAGAGGTTTTTTCCCATTTTTTCGCTTCTTCGCATTTATTCTGTAAGCTTAATTTCCTGTCGTTCAAATTGCGCTCATCGTACGCCTTATCAACAGCTCTCAGACATCCAATAGTCATGTTTCCGTATATTTTTTGAAAAAATCTTTGATCATTTGTCAAAAACTCTTCTGGTTCTACTTTATTGACTCGCTTGATTTCATTTATTTTTTTGTGACTGTCGATATTTAATGTTTTAATAGCATTTATGTCCCTTACTTTATCCTTAATAAAATCATCTATGTATTCATCTTTTGGTTTCAATATTGTTTTATTGGCTTTTAAAATTGGAAGTCGATATTTTTCATCAAATTCTTCATCATAACTATATGTATCACTAATGCTGGTCTCTTTGCTCCTATTTAACTTTTTACTTATTTGATCTATAACAAAATTGATATATTCGTAATTAAGGTCTTCAGGCATCTTTTCAGGATCAATAGTTTCGCTCATGTCAGTAATCAATTGACTGATTTGAATTAATTTTTTTGAATCCAAACTAGTATCTTTAAATAGGGTTTTCATCAATTCTTCTCTAAAACTTAATTGATCAGATCTAAGACTTTTATGATCTGCTTGCTTTTGATTTAAAGATGGAAATTTTCGACTTGAATCAAAATTTGAACTTCCAATGGTCGAATTTCGAATTTCATTAAGCTTTTCGATGTCTATGAACAGATTTCGTCTTGATTGATAAGCTGAAATAGGCGTATTGTTTCTTTTTGTATCCTTTTAGTTAAAATATTTAAAATTTAACCATTATTAAATAAAATATCAAAAATTTCTTGTTATTCATTTATTTATGATTTAAGCAAATTAATTTTAAAGATGAAAATTAGAAATGTGTTATTTTTAAAAAGATACAACAACCAAATTGAATCAAAGTTTTTTCGATAATTAAAAGACGTCTGGATTTAATAATCTAACTTTATCTTATTTTTACATTTCTTATTTTTTTAAAACTAACAAATTCTAAGGCCAAAAATGGATAAGTTTTATCCCAAATTGAAAATTTTAAATTTATCTTTTATTTAAACATAAAAAGTTTACCAATTCAAAAAAATTGAAATTTAAAAAATTAACTAAGGATTACAACAAATTTTTATTTTAATCGGCTAATTTTTAAATTGCTAATACTTTGGCTAAAATTTATCATTTTTTTTAAACAATCCGATTTATTATTTAAGTTTCAGTCATCAATTTTAACAGAGTTGGTCATTTGGACTTGGGATTTTTGGGGTAAAAATGTTTTTTCATGTTAAGTAAAAATCAAACTGATATAAATAAAAAATGTTAACTGATATCTTAAATAATTAATTAATTTTCTAGAAGAAAATAAAATTTAGTAAAAAATGTTCTTTTATTTTGTAAAAAATACAAAAAAAAAATATTTAAAAAATGAAAAGAAAAATGTGGAATAATATATAAGATCATTTTAAAAAACCAAAAGTTTAATAAAGCTATTGTATTATGCCCCTTTTTAACATATTAATTTAAACAAAAGTTGATATTATTGAGTAAATAAATTAATTTTTTTATAAAAGATGCTGTAAAAATTCATATCTTTGTTAAATTTTGAAAAATTTAAACATTTCAAATCGTCTCAAACTCTTTCAGCTTAAAACTGTCTATATTTTTAAAAAATTCTTATGCGTAGAAACACACTAATGAAAAGAGCTTAAAATAACTTCAAAGTCAACAGTAAACTTTGGCCTGAGCTTAAAATAAGTCAAGTTAGACATTTCTTTTGATCAACTCTGAATTTGAAGCAAGGTATATTTTGTTTCACCTCATCATTGTCTTTTAAGACTCTGATCTATAATAAATCGCCTCAGAATTTGTAGAAAATAGAATGAGAAAGATAGAAAAAATTTTAAATGAAAAATATTTTTTTCAAGATCGATGAATATTTTTGTGATCATTGATATTGAAATTTGGTACATTCAACTTTTCAATAAACAATAATATCAATTATAGAATTTATTAAAATTTAAATTATAAAAATTTAACTTAATGGTGAAAATGTTTGATTTTTCAAATCAACTAATTTTTTAATTATCTTTACAAAAAGATTTTTTTGCAAACTAAATAAATGAAGTGCTGATTAGACTTTTATAAAAACTATCATGTTGAGTAGCCTTGAAATTTTTAAAAATTCATAAACACTTATATGAATACACTTAAGACTATGAAGTTAAACAAATAATTTAAAGAATATCTGATCATAACTGATGAACTTAATGACGAAACCTTGATATGATACAATTTTTCAAAATTAATTTTTAAAAAAAATGCTGTTTAAATCGCGTTTTTTTACCATATTTTCCACAGTTTTTTGTTATACTGAGATTTTTTGGGTTTTTGAAGTGTCAAATATAAATATTGAACCCAATATTTCACAGTTAAACCTTTATTTCCGAAAAATCCTTGAATGTAAAAATTAACAAAAAAAGGTCTATTATTTATAGATTAATTAAAACTAAAGTTTTTAAAATTTTACCCTATTTTAGTTAAATTTCGAAAATTTACCAAAAATTCTCACTTCATTTACTAAAAATAAGTGTTATAGAAAAATTAACTACAATAGCTTGAATAAGCTTTATTGGTAAAAGAAGTTGTATTTTTTTTCTTTATTCTGCTATTTTTTTAACACAAGGCTATTTTCGAAATACTAAAAAAAATAAAGAAAATGAGATTTATAATAAATTTTTTCTATAAAATATCAGAAAATTAAAAATAGTAAATAAATTCTTCAAAAGGATTGTAGTTGCAATAATCAGATAATAATATTAATCTTTCTGTAAATATTTAATTAAATGCTTCAAAAGTTAATCAATTAAAAAGTCTAATTTTTTAATACATAGTTCAAAATTTAAATATTTTGTTTATTTAAATTTATTTAGAATCACCACATAAATTAAATTAGAATTAAAACTCACAAAGTGAAAATTAAAAATTATATAATATTTTGAACTGGCCTTAGATTAAATTTTAACTTTTTAAATTTTCTCAGTTTGATTTCTCTCAAATAAAGAATTAGCTTCAATTTTTTATTTATATTTTATCTACCTTTTTTTTTAACTTGTAGTCTGTTGCAAAAGATTCAGTATTTGCATTTTGTATATCTGAATTTTCAACTGAACCCAATTTGATCAAGTTTTTTCGCTTGCGTTTTACTTTATATTTTTTGATATTACGCCACCATCTTTGAATTCTGATCGCTGCTTGACTAAAAAAGTCAAAAATGTTAAACTTGTAAAAAAATTGTTTTGTGAAATTTGATACATAATAGAACATAAATTAATGCTTTAAAAGCTAATTACTTATTTAGTTAATAAAGTCAGATAATGTTTAAAACCTTTACAAAATGCGCTCAAGAAATTTTGTTAAATTTGCGGTAATATGAACAAAAAAAAAATTCTTTGGTTTTGAAAAATTAATATTTACTAGAACAAAATGTTAAAAAAAAACTTCCAAAAACTACAATATTATTTGCTACCTCTTTTTTATCTGAAATTAAAAATGTGAAGCAAGACGAAACTTTTTATCAAAAAGAATAATGAACAATTAGAATGTGCTGCCAACGTCGGTTGTCACAGCAAGTTCGGCCAATCAGTTCAAAAACAGACTGGACAATGCGGATAGAAACAAAAAAAAACGAAAAGTCTACTACAGCGGGATTGCGTTAGTCTTTCTGCTTTGTCAGTTTAATTAAGCTAAACTTGTCCATAGAATATTAACTATTATTATTAAAATTTTTTTTGGGAAATAAAATTAATAATCAATTAAAATATTTTTGATGTTTTACTTTTTGTCTGATTTTGCATAAGAAAAAGTATTTTAATTATAAATAGTGCAACAAAGTATGTTGAACTTTTTTACAGCAATTTTTTTAAATATTTTATTTTAGTCCACTAATTTCAAAATAAAAAAAAATTTCGTTTTGTTTGTATTTGAACAGACTTTTGTAAAAGTCAAAAAAAAAGTATTTTTAATAAAATGTATGAAAATGTAATGAAATACATAATAAATGTATTGTTAGGGAAGAAGTGAAAAACTGCATGCAACGTTATCATTTTTTGACTAGCCGAGTAGTTAATGTCTGGAATAGTTTACCTCATCACATCATTTAATTCTATATCAATAAACAACTTCAATAATAATCTTGACAAATGGCTCAGGAAACAGTTGAATTTACTGCCATAGCTTCAAAAAAGCTTTAACCTAAGGGTCGCAGTATTAACTAATACTACTACAAGTAATGTTGCAACATGCAATAATGACTGCTGCACCATGATGTCTTTTTGAGTCTTTAGAAAAAAATTACATCATTTTTTAATATTTTGTTCTGTTTTATTGTACTAAATTTCACAAAAGCTGAAAAAAAATTTAATTCAAAAAAACTTACACTTTTCGCTGAATATTTGTTCTAAATAAAGCTTGTCTTGTTAAAAAACCCCTTATGTATCGTTGAATTATGATCACAGGACTAAATTTGGCCAATATTTGATTTATTTTTCTTATTAATAAGTAACTTGCGGCCATTTCAGCAGGATACGAATTTTCCTTTGTTAAATAATTTTAAAAGAAATCTTCCAAGAACTTTTTTGGCAAAAAATTACATGACTTGTAATTGATAAATCAATTTTAAAGTTTTCGGAGCAAGCAGAAAATGAATTTTTAAAAACGGCTTCTTCTATTATTTCTTCATCTGATATGACATAAAAATCAAGAGCCTTAAATAAAAATTTTTATAATTAATCTTGTTTTTATTTTGTTTAATTTACTTTTAGTGTTACAATGGAGTTAACAGCGTGATGCCTGTAATTATGCTTCAAACTAATTGGCGAGTCATACATTGTCAACAATTCTAAAGAAGGACAATAAGACAAATATTTTAGATACTCTAGCTTTCCCAAATGATTGTTATGCAAGAAAAGAATTTTTAGTTGATACATCCGTGACCAAAATTCTTCATTTGGCAATTTGGATAGCTTTTAATTTTTAAAATTTAATATTTTTAATTTTAGCGATGTTCTTTAATTTTTTTTGAAAATAAAAATTCAAATTTTTACTTGATTATTTTGAAGGTCCAGTCTAACTAAATTGATGCAATCTGCGAGCGGCTCAATGTTCATTAGAAAATTATTGCTCAAATTCAGAATTCGAATATTCCTGCAAATAAACAAATCACCAATTTCGAACACAGGAATTTTGTACATATTTAGAAAATATATTTTGGAATAATCGTTTTCGAATGACTCGGTAATCAAAAGTTTAGAGCGCTTACTCTTTCGCACAAGTTTTCGGCATCGTTTTTCATCGTAGTCGGTCTGTTTTTTAAAAATGTCCCAAATGAGATCTCGAGAAGGATACAATAGATATCCTATTTTAATAGCTTCTAAAATAGCAGTACGCTGTTCTTGATCTTTGGTCGCTTCCTGGATAGTTTTATTTAAATTTTTAGCATTATATATAGCTTTATCTTCATTGTTGAGTTTTGGAAACTTGACCGAGAACATCTCTAATCAAGCAAAAAATTACTTGTTTCTAACTCTAATCTCAAAATGTAAATTTTGTGTTGAAATCGTAGTTCCCATGGAAACAATCGCGGTATAATATGAAATAATTTATAAGCTAATTTTAAAAATTGTTTATTCAATCAAAAATTAATGTATGCTTATAAAAATTATAGAGTTTGCTCAAGTGTAGTCTCTTCACTTTTTTTATTAATTTGAGTCAGACAATTTTTCAAATGATCATTGACATTTATTTCACATCCGTCCTTAGCTAGACAAATGAGAATTCTTGCTATATTTCGAGCATCATCAAGTCCACAGTGTAAATTTCCCTCGAATTCCAAATCATAGTATGCAAGCATTTTGCCTATGTTACAACGTCGCACTCCAAGCCAATTTGAGAACAATTTTCTTACATCGATCCATTTTTTGGCCCAGCGTGGATACGGAATGCTGGAATGGGAACATTGCAAATTTAAAAAATTCTGCATGTCCCATGGTCTTAAATTCAATAAAGAAAATATTATTAAAAATTTTATTCTAAAAAAATTTACCCATCTGTAGCTATTGCAAATTTAAATTTATTTCCTAGTTCATGTGCTTCAATCCATTCGTCTACTTTTTTTAGCACAGATTTGAAATCTTCGGCTTCGTCTACTTTATCCTAACAATGTCGAATTAGAAAATAATAAAAAATTTTTTGCTTTTGTGAGCAATTAACCCTCTATTTTTAGGCTATAATAATCAGAGGCGACCAAAATTGGCCTTTTTTTTTTAAGTTTTTAGGTTAGGAAAGTTTCTGTAAATAAATGAATTTTTATATTTTTATTAATTATCTATCTATTTGAATCAAAAAGGATATACAATTGTAAATAATTGTATATTTGAGTTTTTCACTATCAAAACGTTTACTATAAAAATTACAATTAATACTAGAAGCACCAAACGAGTCAAAATGACTCGTTTTAAAATTTTTTGAATACTCGTATCTTTTGAATGGATTTTTGAAATAAATATATCTTTTTTGATTTATGTAGATTTTAAAATTTTCTTTAAAAATAATATTACTTAATAAAATTGTTATAGTTTTTATTATAAAATAATTTCAAATTAAAAAAACGTGAAAAAATACTTGGTGCTTCTAGTGTTAAAGATCTCTTGAAGAAGCATAATTCTTGATAACAGATTTAACACACCAGCTTTTGTTTTTTAACAGAAAGTTGCCTCGGAAGAAAACTCATATCATCTTTTTAATAGAGTTCACATTTTTATATATTTTTAAATTTTTTTAAATAAGTTTTGATTTTTTTTATTTGTTTTATTTTTTAGAATTTTTTTAAAAATTAAATAAATTAAAAAAAAATTAAATTAAATTTAATAAATTTTTGAGAAAATTATTCGATAAGTTGCTGAAAATTGAGAAAGCAAGTCTTAGTCTCTTGGATAATTTTTTATTGACCCAAAAGTTTAGTGCATTTTTTTTAAAGAAAAAAAGCTTCTATAATCGCGGTCTATAATAATAACCAAAAAAATGAAATGGCTTAGCGACCTACCAATTAGACTGATTTTTTTTGGATAAGGTAGAAAAAAATCAAAATTTAAAAAAAAATTAATAATCAAAATGAGACAATAATTAGACTTAAAAATTTTATTATTTAATTAACTAAATAAAGAGCCGATTTAGATGACAAAGCTAATTATTTTTATGACAATCTCTATTAATTGATTGTAAGCAAAGAATGGTTTAGGCCCGTTGCAATTTTTTGCTATTTTTTAATAGATAAAGGACTGTTTTTTCATCCAATTTCGAGCTTTAAATGAATCGAAAAAAATTATTTTCCTGGTCTAATTGCAACAAAATATTTTTTTAATAATATTATATTGTTATATCTTTTTCTTTGTTTGGTTCAGTTTGTTTCATTTTTTTTATTCTTTTTAAAACTCATCTCAAAGAATGCTATTTTCTAAAAATTATTTAAAAAATAAAATATCTTTAAAAAACTATTTTATCTTAGCATTAAATTTCGGGCTCAAAATTATACAATAAATTTTTTTATTAATTTTTATTAAGGCAACAAAAAATGGACCAATTTAAGACAAAATGCATAAATATTTAAATACCTGTGTTATTCCTGTTAGTTGAGTGCAAAAGCCAGAAAGTTTTGGATTAATAATTGGTTTACAGTATGAACTAAAATGATCAACCTATGAAAAAAAAATCGTTTCTAGAAAAAATATTTATTCTTAATATTACAATTGTGAGCGTTTTCATGTCAATTAAAACAACGGGAAATTCGATAATCTCATGAGGATAGTTTTTATTTTGAACTTCTGTACAAGTCGCTTCGAAGTCAATAACTCCAATGAAATCAAATTTACATTTAGCCGCTTGCACATTGCTTTCTTTATAATAACTTTTTAGTCTTTTAACCAAAACTTCTTTTTTTCCTCTAAATAAATTTAAAAACAAGTCGAATCAAATAAAAAGATAAAACCAGACAACAACCTAGAATCCAGTTTTAGCTCGTTCAATGAGTCTATCAAATTTTCAAGAGACATGTCGTTTATTTTTCCATTTATCTTGGAAAGTTTTTTATAAACAGGATGGGAAAAATTTTTCTGGCTACTCGACTCGTATTTGAGTAATTTTTCAGCAGACGTACCTTTTAACCAACTTGGATCATAATCAGTTTCATTTTTGTCTGAACAATCGTTAGATTCCATTTTTCCTAATTTTTTTTTTTAAATTTAAACATAAATAAAAGTTTTATTTTGATGCTAATTTCATAATAATTTTTTACACTTAGTTGTGCAAAAAAGAGGTTTTAAATTTTCAAAATTGTCTCGAAAAATCTAGAAATCATTCTACTATTTATATGATTTTTTACTATTAATTTTGATTTGAAAAATTTAGAAAAAAAATGTCTTCAGTAGAATTAAAAATCAAAGAACTTCAAGCCGATATAGGAGAGTATATGAGTCTGTCTAGTCAAGCAACAAGACCAAATGTAAAGCAACTTATCAGCACTCAAACCGAAAAATTGCAGCAAGAATTGACTAGATTGCAAAAAAGCGAAGCCGAACGTCAATCTAAACTTGGTTCAAATAATAATCAAGTTTCTGGCGTATATACAAAAAAAATGTAAGCTTCAGGTTAGCTTATTAAAATTAATATATTTTCATAATTAATTTTTAGCGATACTTACGGTTGGGATCAATCAGATAAGTTTGTAAAAATTTATATCACATGTCTAAAAGACTTGAATACCATAAAAGATAGTGATTTGGAAACACAATTTGATGAGCGTTCATTCGAAATTACAATTAAAAATTTGAAAAATTTCAATTATAATTTGAAAATTGCTAACTTGCTAAATCCGATTGATTTGACTAGTTCATATGCTAAGTTAAAGTCCGACATGGTAACAGTTTTTTTGAAGAAGAAAAAAACAGGAGAGAACTGGAGCTATTTGACTGAAAAGGAAATGAAGCTTAAAGAAAAGCCAACTCCTAAATTCGACGAGAATGCAGATCCACAAGAAGGTTTAATGAGTTTAATGAAAAAAATGTACGAAGAAGGTGATGATGAAATGAAGAGAACTATTTCTAAGGCTTTTACAGAGAGTAGAGAAAAACAAATGAAAGGAACAGACATGGAAGTATAACAAAAAAAATTTATTTTAATTTAAAAAAATTATTTTATTTAATAATGATCAAAATAAAATTCTAGTCCCATTATTATTTTTTTTAAACAATAAATTTTGTATGTGAACCTTTTGCTATTAGCAATTCCTTTTTTAATTCAATCAAATTGTTTTTTTTCAAGTAAAATCTAGCTTCTAAAAATGCAATTTTCGAACCATATTTAACCACTTGGGCATCAATCAACAACTCTTCATTCAACTTTGCTGGCTTCAAATAGCTAAAGACAAAAAAACATCAGTCAATTGAAGTTTTGGAAAAAACTTATTTTTGAATATAATTCTAAAATTTTCAAAAGTTAAATTAAATTTGCTCATACGATATATTCATATCAACACTGAGTCCAGGTCTACGCAATGGAGTGTTATACAAAGCAGCCGTGGTAGTCAAATCAAGTAAAGTTGCAAGAGCACCACCGTGGATAGTTTTATTGATGTTAACCAATGATTCGTCAACTTTAATTTCAAATAAACATGATCCTTCATTTTCAGGTGCCTTTATAACTTTCCACTACAATTGAAATCTGCAGAATTTTTGAAATAAAAAATTTGATTTTACTTTTGAATTAAAGATTTGATCAAAACATTTGGTCTGTGATCTAGTTTCAAAAAATTCTTTCATATAAAATGGAATTGAGTTGCTCGAAAAGTATTTTTTAAATACTGTGCCAATCATCTATGTAGATATTTACATTTCTATATTTTTAAATTTTCCAAGACCGTAGACAAAGTTGTTCAATAGTCATTAAGTCAAAGTCAAAGACTTTGAAATGACTTTTTTTTTGGGTTTTCCACAAGATAAAACTTTAATATAGTGAAAAAAAATTCCTTAAATTTATCGAATAAAATTCAATTTGACATTTATTTTTTAAATTAAAATTTCAAAAAAAATGTAATTAAAATGACTTTTTTTTTAACTTTTGAACAAGTCTGACCGTAGAACGAACACTTGCTCAACGCTCCGTCAAATAAGGTAGCGTTTTGATCACTAGCTTTGAAAAAAAATGAAAAATAAAAATTTTCATAATTGAGTTTTTGAGTAAAATAAAGGGACAAACAAAATTGCCAGACAGAAATGGGTTTTCAAATAGTAGCGAATAATGGAAACAGACTTGAGATAACATCTAACCCAAGCATATCAATGTAAATGATATTTAATAATCAAATAGCACGAACAGCGAAGGGAAGACTTATGGCAAGAGGAGCTCATACCTGACAGTGGGAAAATACCAAAGGTCAACTGCATGGAATAACTTGGAGTATGGTTCAATGAAAATAATACTGACAAAAAACATTTAGCGGATAAGAGAAAAGGAAAATAGCGGTTTTTAGAGCACTCATTAAGCTTAAAAACTTATAGGTCCTAACAAAAAATGCTAACCCCTACTTAAAAAGACATCTTAATAAGACGTTCATAATATCTATCCTAATTTATGAAATGGAAACTATATGTATGACGAAGACAGACATCAATAAAGTCAAAATATTGGAAAATAAAATACCTAGATATGTATACTTCATAGCTACCTAAGAGATGTAGGACAACAAATCTCAAGCATATAAATAACATCATCAGGGAAAATGTCACATATTGAATTTTTGGTAAGATTAATAGTATCCATTTAAAAAATCAATCATCATAGACCCTATGAAGGAGGTGAGTGACAAAGATTAAATCGCTAAGACCGTCAATCAATTGAATGAAATATAATGAGGTTTAGATTCACATGATACAAATATATCATACAACTAGATTTATAATAAGGTTAAATTGTTTTTATTTTCCGAATCAGTAGCTTACTGAACAAGAATTTAATTTTTTTTTTGAACTATCTGAATTAAAATTTAAAGAAGACATCTTATGAATCGAAATGTAAATCCTGTTTTCATCTTTATAATAGAAATAGAAATTGATTTGAAATTTTCACATGTAGCTATTTTTAAATAACCTTGGTTAGATATTAACTAATTATTTAAACACTATTAACTAATTTAAATTTAAAAAAATTTTTAATTATGAATAAAAAGTATTGAACCATTTTTGATAAGTTATATTAGAAAAAAAAAAACACGAAAATATTCTTAACAAGCTGGTTGAAAAGAAGGCATTGAGACCTTCCGAGCTGCCAAGATAAACTTTTCCTCTGCATTGTATTTTAAGTGAATAAATAAATAAAAAGCAGTGAGCTAATAGTCATTAATTTAAAGATTATAAATTTTTATTTTTTTTTAATTCTTAAATTAATTTAAGGTACGAAAATAATATCGTAATCTTTAAAATCTAATAAAAAAGCTAGTTTTTCAAAAGAGTTTTATTCAAAATTCCCTTTGGAGGTTTTTATACTAAAACGAGATGCGAAAACTAAGTTAAATATTTTAATTGGAATGAATAAAATAATTTAGATCATTTGCCATTGAATGCTCTGTAGAAAAAAACTAAAAAAAAAATGATGAAAAAAATTTTTTAAGATTTTTAAATTTAAAGCTTACAGATAATTAGAATCAAAATAGAACCTAGAGTAATGCCAAGATACATTCTAGCGCGACACGTTCTCAACCACATGTGTTTGCGCATATTTCTAGCACGTTTACTAAACAAATCACCACTCACACTCAAATTCTCACTGCGCTCATTTAAAGCTTCTAAATTTTGACCACGTTCAACCACTTTTTCAATATTAACTTTCATTCCATCAATTACATCGCTTACTTGATTCTGAAGGCGATTTATTTTAGGGTCTGATCTTTTCTTGCTTAGATCAAATATTTTATCGTCGTCATCGTCACTGCATAATAGTGCTGCCTTAAAAAAAACTAATGAGAAATATATTAAGCCAAATAGAATTTTCAGAATAAAAAAAAATCAATCGATATCAAATATTAAAAAAAATTCCTTACTTTTTCTACATCAGACATTATGTTTTCTAATTTTTTTCTTAATCTTATATAAATTTTAAATATTTGGCAATTTATTTTTTCATATAACCAAGCTACTGATTTTTTTTTATAAGAAAAAAAAGAAGTTTTCATTAAACTTTTATTGGCAATCAGTTTAGTCATGTTAAAATAAAATTAACCAAATAATATACATTTGATTAATGATAGACTTACAAAAAAAACTTTAAAAAAAAATTATCCATTTTTAACATATTTACACTTTTTTTATGCTAGCTAAAACTCGGATCCCAGACAAAGATCTAGAAAATTCTCATATGAATCGCGATTGCAGGTTTTGCCATCATTAGTGAATATGTACTTGTAATAGGATCCATTAACACAAATGCATATAACTGAATTGCAATTTTCACCAAAAGCACAAACACAAGGCAATTCACAAGGTATTTGAAAAGTGCACATTGAATACCTTGCATCAAATATATTGCTTGAATTAATACCCAGATTAGCTAGTCTTAGTTGACGATTAAATTGTGGATCTTGAAGATTGTAAATGTGAATTGTACCTCTGTTACTACTAGCACATAGATAACCTCCATCTCTACTAAAATTAATTCTTACATGATTTAAAAAATTTATTAAAAAATCAGATTTTTTTTGTCATAAAAAAATTACGAATAAAGAAGAGCTGAGTCCATTCCACGCCGAAGTTCTATAAGCTGTTTTATTTCATTTTTTGGATTTATCTCAAATATCCTTATCAATGTTCCCTTTAAATAAATTTCTAAAAATTTCAAATAAAACTCAAAATAATTTTTTTTACTTCAACTGATGCAGTAGCTAATCGATGCGAAGACCGATCCAAGGCAATACATCCAATTTCATGCTTATGAGCTTGAAATATTCTTGGACACCTTGATGCACTTTCTTCAGCTGCGCCAACATCAGCTACTTGAATAAAGCCTGGTTTAACAGCTGGAAAACAAAGCAATTGACTTTCTTCATCCAAAGTCGACAACTCACACAGACCTTTTGGATTGTCGCATGTATTAAAAGTAAACAATTTTTGACAGTTATTCGGAAAAGAAAATACATGAATTTTGTTGTGCAAAATAACTATTAATCTAAAATTAAAGGAAAAAAATAATTTTTTTATTTTTCTTGGTTTAAAAAACTTACTTTTTAGACGACATTTTTACAGCAAATACTTTTGATTTGAATGTGAACTCGAGAATAAACTCTTTCAAGTGATCATCCCATATTAAAACTATATTATTTAATTTAATTACTTTGATTTTATGTTATTTTTGAAACAAACCGCTATTAGGTGCAATTATTGGATAATTTCCTCCTGAAACAATAGCAATCAAATTTGTACGATCTAACATTTCAGCAATGGCCACACTTCCAACTTTATCAGTATCTTTATCTATGAAAGTATATCAACACTGAAAAAAATTACTAACAAAATAGTTACTCAAGTAAAGTTTTTCGACTAATGGCTCGGTATTGAAAATTCTAATTCCATCATTCATACCACATATAAAACAACCTTTTGATGAAAAATTCAACTCTCTAATCATTCTAAAAATTTAAGCATTTCTTACCAAAATTTTGGTTATATTTCAGACTAAGGACTTCGCTGGAGGTAGACATTTATTTTTATTGATAAACAATCTGAATCTCGTTCATATGTTTCAATAAATAAATAAATTTAAAAAAAATAAAACAATAATGATAAATTTATGTTCTTGAATCTAAATATTTTGTGCTTTCTAAAAATTATACGTAATTTATGCTAATTTTAAAAGTCTAAATTTTTTTTTAGTTGCCTTGAATAATTAATTTTGTCTATTTAATGGTATTTAAACCTGTGTCATTCAAATTTTAGTATTAGTTATGAAAAAAATCAGTTTCATAGTAAAAAAATTAAAGGTAATTTTTTATTTTAAAAACGAAATTTTATTTTATTCTGTTCTTTGTTTTGATTGTCAATAATTATTTTAATTTATTCTTCGTCTATTTTATTTTTCTTATAAATTTTGCAAATGCACAAAAAGTTTTATTTGAAAAAAAAATGATTTTATTATCTTATGAAAATAAAATTCAAATAATTTCAAAGCAATAAGAATAAATTTTAATAAAAAAAGATTAATTTAATTTTTCAATTAAATTAACTTAATTTAATTGAATTTTATTGTTCAAATAATTAAATTTAATTTTTCAAGGCAATGTGAAATTTCATACAAAATTTTCAATACAAAAATTAAAAAATTCTATAACTTTTGTTATAAAGGCCAGAATTTGTTCTGCTATTGAAAAAAAGTGAAACAACTGTTGTTTCACCTACTGGGAAAGTCTGCAAAATTTCACTCAATATAATAATATTGAAAATAAATCGGAATCAATTTGCAGAGATTTAGCAGACTTCCCCAGTAGGTGAAACAACAGTTGTTTCACTTTTTTTCAACAGCAGAACAAATTCTGGCCTTTATAACAAAAGTTATAGAATTTTTTAATTTTTGTATTGAAAATTTTGTATGAAATTTCACATTGCCATTTTTCAGTGGTACAATACCTTAATAAAAATAAACGATCATTTTTATATTAAGTTTGATAAATTGTGGACAGTTTAAATGTGTCAACTAGCGCTTAAAATGCTTGTACTACTTATTTCTTAATTATTTTTTAATGAAGGCACTTGGCCGTTTGGTTGGTTTGATCTTTATTGTAAATTTTAAGCACTCAATGGATAATATCAATGCTCAATTAAATTAAAATATTCTTTGCAAAAATATGAATCAAGTTTTTAAGGATATTGTTTGAATAACCTGATGATTGATAAATAAAAAATTTTATATTCAACATAAATACAGTCACAAAATAGACCATTAACTTTGATGCAATAATTACTCATACTATTTGGATAGTTGTAAATGAATCAAGATTATTTTACCTGCTTTATTTTATTCGAAAATGATTTGCCTCCTAAGCCAAAAAGAAATCAGGTTCTTGAATTAAAAAAAAAATTTACGTAAATTTAATTTCTTAAGCTTTTTTTAAGCCTTAAAAAGTTTGATAATAATTAATAAATTATTAAAGAATAATATTTTTTTTTGAGTTAGCCTTTTTCATATTCAAACAAATTCATTCAAAGTAAAATATTTATTTAACTTTTTAAAAATTTATGAAAAAGTTCCTAAATATAAATTGAGTTGTAAATTTAAATTGCAATTTAAAATTTTAAGTTATCTGATTTTAAATTTCAAAAAATAAAAATCTAGAATGTCTGATACTTCGCTATATGATAAGTTAAATCCAAAAAAATTTAAGATATTTTTATTTATAATTTTAAATTGAAAACACCGATCAAAATCCTAATTAAATTATTTTTAAAATTTTTTTTTCAAAATTGCGACTATTTTTAGTGATTTACTGAAATTCTATTAAGTATAATTATAATTTAGTAAAATAATTTCATAATATTTTAGTCCATAAAGGATGAATTAGATTGCATCGTCAAAGTTCAAGAATTTTATAGTTTTTGTCAATTTTTTTTGTAAATCGGTGAAAAATAAAAATTTTTGAATAAATATATTTTTAACTTTAAATATATTATTAAATGCTTTATATCATTCCGATACTAGGAAGTAAAACTTAAACTTGATTTTTGTTTTCAACGTTTTGTAGTTTTGTTGACATAGCTTCACTCGACAATCCTTTTTATTTTTTTGCAAATTTTCGTTTTCTGAATTTGAAACATTGTCAACCTCAATGGGTTAATATGTTTGAATTTTATATTTTATCAAATGTTTCGGGCAATTGTCCGTAGCGGTAATAAGCTGTCGTATCAAAACGGTCAAATATTATTAGCTTCTAGGACTGTTTGAAATTTTTTTTAAATTTATTTTATTAAATTTTTGATTTTTTAAGTGTGAAGTTACATAATTTAATTTATTTAATTTTTTTTTGAATATAAAAAAAGTTAGAATCAAAATATTAAATTTTATGTTAAATAATACGAAACTGTATTGATTCAGATGAATTTTTAAATTTTTATTTTCCAAATGTATGAAAAATAAAAGAGATCTCTTTTATAAAAATATAATAAAAAAATAAAAAATAAATATTTACCTAATGTATAAATTAAAAATTTTCTTTAAATTTCATCAATTTATTTAATTTTTTTTAAATTCCTTCTTTTATTAATAAAATGCCAATTTTGACTTAATTTTTTACATCTCAAAATTAAGATGACAGCTAATTTCTGAAATATACTGATTCACATTTTAAACTAAAAAATTTTTATTTATTAAAACAAAACACGTTTAAAACCTATCAAGATTAAATTAAGTCCTAAACTAATCCTTTTAATTTAAGATCAAGTTTCTTTTTTGCTTATAATTTTTTTTAGAATTTAATCTTGATAGGACAAACATTTTACATTGAAAAAAACACAATTTAAGAATATAGCGATCTTTCGACCATATATCAACTGATGAAACAGAGCAGATCAGTTGAATAAAATAACATTAAGTGAATAAAAAGCAAAAGCGCTCATTCGCTTATGAATTCTAAAATTTTAATTTAAAATTTAAATCTTAAATTAATTAGGCCTGACAAATTAAATCTGTATAAGGTTTTCTTGATATTTATCTCAAGTAAATATTTATCAATTTCATAAACTTTTCTAAATATATTTTTAAAATTTGATGCAGGTCTCTACAATCAAAAATTTAGTCTAATTTTAACAATTATTAAGAATAGTAATACTTTAGATTATGCTTAATCTCTTATATTTTTGGACCAAAAATAAAATGTTCTATTATTTCAAAACTAGCTCGTTGATGGCGCTCGTTCATATCGCTTTCAACTAAATAAATACTTTTAAGTGTCATCTATATTTTCTGAAATTTAATAATTAAATCGTGTCATAGACCAAACAAGACGATCAAAAGACGGCCATAATGTCACGTTCAATTAAAAATTGCACATTTATATTCTAAGAATGACTATATTTCAAAACCATTTTTCACATTAATAACTTTTTCAAACATTGATAATTTTTTAATGACGCAACAGCTAATTTTGGATAAAAGTTTATATTTTTATTTAATTATTTACTAATAAAAGTTGGTTTAAAATTTTAAATTTAAATTTTTTAAGTGTGCGTTTTAAAATTTTTACTTACTAAGAGTTAGCTCAATTTAAGGCTTTGTTTGATTAGACTTTTCACTTTATTTAAAAATCTTGAAATTTCTTCTAGATTATTTTGATTTAAAATTTTAATTTGATTGCATAATTTTATTTGATTAATCTATCTATATTACCTTGGACTAACCTGGCTTTTCAGTAGAAATTTTTTTTTTAATTTTTATTTAATTAACATCATTTTATTTTTGAAAAATTTTTTTTTGAAAACCTGGTAAAATTTTCATTATTAAATTTATTTTTATTAGATTTTTAAAATAGTGGGATGTCGTTCAAAGATTCCAACGATGATCAGTTCATCTATGAGCTCTCAAATAACTACTTGATTAACGAATCTGAACTACATTTGAGTGTTGAAAATTTAAAAGCAGCCATTCAAACTGATCAAAATATAACTGTCTTGAACATAAAGATGGAAGATGCTCAGACGAACGATTTTAAAATTTCAACAGACAAAAACAATTCTAAAGACAAGATGCCAATTTTTAAGGAAAACACAAGAGAGGTCAGAAAAAAACTTGCCAAAAACAAGAGTTTAATTCTAACTTGGGAAAATGTAACTGTGTGCCCGCGAAAAAAAAAATCGATGTTTAAATTTTTTGTTGATTCTCAAGATGATCAAAACTCTTCTTTTCTTGATAGGATAAATTTTTTCAAAAAAAAAAAACTCGACAAGCCAATTATTTCCTCAAATTACAATTCAGTATTAAAATTAGAGAATCAATCAATTGAATCTGTATCATCTATATCAACATCAAGCACGCACAAGAGAAAAAATGGAAAAATTCTAGAAAATGGTAGATTTTATTTCAAAATATTTTCTTTTAAGACTAGTTTTTATTTTCAAGTTAGTGGTCTAGCAAAAGCGGGTGAATGTATTGCCATCATGGGAGCCAGGTACACATTTCTATATTTAATTTTTAATTTATATAATTTTCATTAATAGTGGAGCTGGTAAAACTACGCTTTTGAATGCATTAAACTTTCGTAATTCAACCCGTTATATAATAAGCGGGAAGATAAAACTAAATGGAAAATTAATAAATGGCGATGAATTGTCTAACCGGTCTGCTTACATTCAGCAAGACGATCTGTTTATCACAACTCTAACCGTTAAGGAACATCTCACATTTATGGTCTGCAAAATATAATAGCTCAATATTTTTTTGTTATTTTTTTCATATAAAGGCTATGTTGAAAATGGGCCCACATTTTTCAAAAGAACAAAAAATTGAACGAGTTCATGAAATAATAAGAGAAGTACGATTAATTTTTGTTTAAAAAATTAGAAATTTTTAGATTATTCCTAATTTAAATTTAGTTTAATTTAGAGAAATGTAAAGATACCAAGATTGGAGGCATCAATAACAAGAAAGGAATATCAGGTGGAGAAAAAAGACGCCTTTCTTTTGCATCTGAGGTGAATGTTTTTAAACTAAATTTTTTTATTATGCTAGAGTTTAACACTAGAAAGTCAGATTATTTTTATATGATAAAAGTAGGTGTTATGTACCGTCAGTGACGGCTATTGAACCACCACAACTTGGTGTTGGCCGTTTTGATGACCATCTACAAAAATTAAAGTTAATAGATTTAAAATATAATAATTCAATAGACCAAAAAAGTCAGTTTAATGAAAAAAGTTAATATTTAAAAAAAAAATTCCTTCCTTATACCAATTTATGGCGGCCAATCGTCATCACTCACATCACTCAACACTAGTTAGAGTCTGCTAAGAATTTTTAAAAACTCTTATTTTTTTACAAATAAATCAAAGCAATTTTTAAATTTTAGAAAATTATGGAAAATTTTAAAAAATTTAGGTGATTTGGACAAAAATCTTGTTGAGCTTTATTCTTTAAGAACCTTATGGACTCTAAATTTTAATATTTTTCCAATTTCCTGTTTAAAAATAAATAAATCGTTATCAAGAATGGTTATTTTTAAG
>PJRA01000313.1:3198360-3273787 GCA_016987375.1 Brachionus koreanus | reverse complement strand
AAAAAATTATAAAAAAATGATTAAATTATTTGAATAAAGAACAAATAAAGGAAGTTTCAAAAGGGGTTCAAAAGACCCCTCCGGTTTTTGAGTGTTAAACTAATTAGAAAAATTAAAAATTGAAAATTTAAATAAAATTTTAAAAAAAATCTATGAAAATTTAAATTATTGTTAATAGAAAGCTTGAATGTAGTGAATTTCAACAATAATTTCTTGGTCACAAAGCTATTAATCAATCTTGAGTAAAACAATCCAGGCGTTTTTTATCCATTTTAAGATTTTACGATCGGTTCTATTAAGTTTTCGCTATTACTTAATTCATATCTTAAATTTTTTGAGTCATTCTATTTAGATAATTTGTATTTTAAATTTTCAGAGTTATGATAAAGTAGTGTCTTAAGTATAAAAGAGAATGATAACATTATGCCTAGAATTCTATGTTGAAATACATATTGCAATGCAATAGCCTAAATGGCTTAACGCAAAATTTGCGCAGCTATAGAGCACTTACCGCAGTAACCACTACTACCACCACATATAAGCCATATCTTTCTAGAAAGCTATTTATCTTATTAAAGTTATTAACATCAAATTTAAACTTTAAAAATTTAAATATCGAAAAATAATCTTTTGAAAAATAACACATAAGAGTTGAGCAGTAGTGAAAGTAGGGTAAAATAAAAGTTTTAGAAACTGTTTCTTGAAGAAGACAACAGAAGTTGACAGATAGAAGAGTTTTTTAATTCTAAATAATTTTTTATTCACAACAGGGAGATGGTACAAGATTGTTTAAAAAAATTTAAATCTCGATCAATCTTAAAGCCCAAAAGATTTATTTATTTAACAGCTCTTAAATTAATTATTATATTTAGATAATTACTGATCCTCAAATTTTATTTTGCGATGAACCAACATCTGGTCTAGGTATTATTTTCTTAATTATTAATCAATTAAGAAAAAATATAAGAAAATTTTTTTAAGATTCTAATATGGCTTTAATGACTGTGCAAACTTTGTCTACAATGGCAAAAAAAGGAAAAATTGTCGTCTGTACTATACATCAACCAGCTAGTCAAGTTTTTGATAAATTTGACAAGTAAGAACTTTTTTTTTTAATTTCCCAAAATTTTAAAATTCAAACACTTCAAGACTATGCTTGCTTGCCGAAGGAAAGGTTGCCTATTTTGGTGAACGTGAACCAGCACTTGATTTTTTTAAAAGGTATTAAAATTTTTTTCATTGAAAATTTAGAGAAAATAAAATTTTTTTCTAGCATTTCTTACGAATGCCCTTTAAAATACAATCCAGCTGATTTTTACATAGATATTTTGGCTGTGAAGCGAAACAAAATAAGCAATATGGAAAATTTACAAGTATTTATTATTTTAATTTAATAGAGAGAGAATTTTCAAAAATATTATGTTCTAAGGCGATCTGTGAATCGTATGAAAAAAGTAGTTATCACCAGGATACATTAAACACTCTGAAGCGAATCGATGATGAATATCGGAAACTAGACAACCCTTATTTGACTAAAAGTTCTTATACTGGAAAAAGGTTTAATTGTAAATAAATTACCTAGATAAATATTTTATTTATTTTAATTTTGATTGAACTTAGATATGAAGCCTCGTATTTCACTCAATTTATTTGGCTTTTTTGGAGACAATTGCTAAACACAATTCGAGAGCCATTGGCAACTAGAATTTTAATTGTTCAGTCTATTGTAATACATAAGAAGTTTTTGATAAAATTTTAAAATTAATTTCTAACAAGGTTATTGGACTATTTCTTGGTTTTACTTACTACCAACTCGGATTTGATCAAGCTGGAATTCAAAACAAAAATGGACTGTTATTTATCTCTCTAATGCAATCATGTCTAAGCTACTTATTTGGGGCAGCTAGTGTAATTAAGAAAAAATTTAAAAACTTTTTTTTTTTTAGAAAAATAAAAATTTTATTTAGCAAATCCATTATCAATGGCAAGTGACGTATCGGGACTCAAAAAATCGAGTTTATTCGGTTCTTGTTTATTTTATAGCCAAAATATTTTCAGAAGTAGGAGTTAATAACATTTTTTTGGCAACAAAAAAAAATTATTTTTTTTATCAACAAGCTTCCTCAAAACATTATTTTTCCTGCTCTTACAATAACAATAATTTACTGGCTGGCAGGAGTTTATCCAGATGTCTCAGTCTATTTCACAATATTGATTCTACTAGTTATGGCTTCAAACACAGCGGTCGGTTTCGGCACATTTTTGGCTGTGATCACTCCCAATCTTGACGCCACTATAGGTCTAATCGGACCCACGTTTTTTCCGATGCTCATTTTTTCCGGCTTTTTAATTAATTCCAAGTCTATACCGGTATATTTTGTCTGGATCAAATATATATCCTGGGTTTATTATACAAACGAAGCTGTAATGATAACTTTATGGACTCGAGTAAAAGAAATAGAGTGCAATGATGCGGTAAATTTTTGCATCAAAAATGGACATGAGGTGCTCAAACAGCTAGCTATGGATGAGGTGGTTTTTTTTAAAGATTTTTGTATCTCTAAATTCTGATTTTTATTTTCTAGAAAAATTTTTATCTTGATATTGGCATGTTGATTGTGATGACTCTTTTTTGGCCAACTTTGTCTGCTGTTATTGTTTATTTCAAGTCAAAAAAATAGAGTATTTCTTTAGGAAATCATCGAATTTATTTATTATTTATTTGTGTTTAAAAAAAAATAAAATAAAATTATGTCGAAACTTCTAAATGATAAAAAAATTCTGATTAAAAACAGATAAACCTTAAAGATGCAATTACAAACTTTAAAATAAAACAACACAATTATGTTTTAAGCTAAAATATATGTTGTCTGAAAAAATCAAACCAAATTGATTAAATACAAATTAGTGAATTATCACTAATTACAGAACAAAAAAAAAATATGAATACCCAAAAATTCAAAAAAATTTATTTTCTAAAAGCTTAGCAATCTCGTTAATAATTGGAATTTTTGCATGATTAGTTAAATTTAATTATTGTGCAAAAATAGCATGCTTGATATGAGCTTTCTGTATTTTTTGATTTTCAAAAGCATTTAAACTCTTACGAAAAATTAAAAGTGCCTTGATTATTAGCTAAATTTTGGTTTCAAATAGTGAATTGACTAAGAAAACAAGTAGAAATTATTTATTCTTTGAATTTTTTTTTAATTAGCAAATATTTAACATAGTTGTATATGCCTTTTGAGTCAGTTAAACTCAATAATATTAGTCGACACAAATTGATTGAAGAAAAAAAAATCGAAATTTGAAATGCTCGAAATCGGAAAATAATATCTCAAAGGAAATAATTTAAACTTCATCTATTTTTATTAAATAGATAAGCAAATAAATTATTTTCATCAGGAAAATTTTCATTCATATTCGCAATCTATATCTGAAATAAATTAAACGACGTTATTTGAGTGTCAAATGAATCGATATTATGTATTGTAAAATGAGAAATATTTTGTTGATAATCAGCATTATGTGTCAGTTTGCTATCTTAGCCAAATGTGCCAAGATAATTAAAAGTTTTAACCTCACATCAGAGTTTTCGCTTGGCTATATCAAGTCGCTAATGCAAGAAGATGATCTGGACTATTCACCGAGTGAAGAAAGACTCTTGAGATACCTGTTCAAATCATACAATCCGAATATAATGCCGCGAGCGAATTCAAATGAGAGTTTTAAACTCTATTTTGGTCTTGCTTTGGGACAGCTAATAAATGTGGTAAAACTTAAAATAAAAAATTTTTATTATATAATATTATAAACAAAAATTATTTAAGTACGATAAAGAACAGGTAATGAAAACCAATAATTGGCTTCATATGGTAATTTTTTGTAAAAATTTTTGTCATGTGTTATTTCAGTTTTGTCGCTCTTTTTACTTTTTCAATGATTTAACACTCAAAAGCCTCATGATATTTCCATACGTTTTATTTGACTCATATTTTTACTTTTATCAAAGAAAATAAATTTATTTTGAAACAAAAATTTTATAATTTTATAATATTTTTTTAATTTTAGATAAGATTGAAATAAAATATAAAAATTTTCAAATTTATTGAATAAAAAACAAACGAAAGAAGTAACAAAAGGGGTTCAAAAGATTTCTCCGGTCTTTGAGTGTTAAATGTCTGTTTTTAAATAGGACTCCAGGTTCCTACTGCTTACTTCAGATGAAGTCTCTCAAGTGATGCATAAAAAAGTCTTAAAGATCTTCAGCTTAGATTCTTAAACAAATTTCTTTCAAGACATATTATTCAGTTAGCTTTAATGGCTATTACAGTACATTGCTTATTCCATATTAAGTAAAAAAAGAACCGAAATTTTTTTATTCTTTTATTCCCTCTAGAAAATTAAAGATATTTTGTTTTAATAATGAGTATTCAGCTTTTTATTTTCTCTTCAGGTGATGCATAGTTTTACATGTGTTCATCTTTAGATTTATTGATCAAGTATCTGTTCATTCCATTAAGAGATTGAGATCTTTTTGAAGTTCTAATGATCCTTACGATCGTGAATTCGGATATATTCAAGTCATATTATTGAAAGAAAAATTTATTTTTTATCATTTTCAAGTATCTCAAAGAATCTAATATCATATTAATTTTAAAATACAGCATATAACAAATGATTTAACATGTTTTAAACAAAGGTTTACTAGATTCTTTAAATATTTTTTCATATTTCATGCATTTAATTTAGGTTAAAAATTTATAATAATTTATTTAGCTAGCATAATAATTTAAAAAAAAAAAACTAAATTTTCATAGAATAGAAAAAATATTTCTGAATTAATTTTGAATTAAATAAAAAAATTTCTTAATATAAACAAAAATAAACATTTTTACTAAGCTTTCTTTTAATTTTTTTTGTGCAAATTTCAAAAATTTATTAAATTAAAATATTTTTAGTGGTGGAATGATCCTTATTTGCAATGGGGACATTTGCCAGAATTTAGTCATATTATATCGATACGAGTACCTTACAAACAAGTCTGGACACCTGATATCATTCTATTTAATAAGTACTTATTACAGACAAAAAAAAACAATCTATTTACAAATGTTTCTGTTTTTCTTTTAAGCGCTCATGGAAAATATGAAGTTAGCTTTAAAAGTAATGTGGTTTTGTATCAACAAGGAGGTGTTTTATGGATTCCCCCAGCAATATACAAATCATCCTGCAAAATAGATGTCAAATACTTTCCATTTGATCAACAAGTATTAAATACTGTACTTTATTTTTGAATAAATAAATTGAATTTAAAAAATAAAAGATTTGTGAAATGATTTTTGGTTCGTGGGTTTACAATTCGAATGAATTGATTTTCGATTATTTTGAAAATATGCATCATGCAGACTTGAATGATTATGTTCCGTCTGGGACTTGGGATTTAATTGAAGTTCCCGCTTCAATTGAGTATTATAACCATACTACTACAAAAAAAATGAAAACATTAATCGTCTATAGAATAAAAATGAGACGAAAGAGCTTATTCTACACTGTAAACATCATAATACCAACTTTTTTGATCAGTTTTCTATCAGTTTGTGTATTTTTTTTACCAACTGATGATGGAGAAAAAATAACTCTTTCGCTTGGAATGTTGTTCGCTTTGGGTAAATATAAAAATATAAAATATATATAATAGTAGTCTAATCTCAACTATTAAAAAGCCTTTTGTTCAAACATTGACTTATTATTTTCTGTTCGATTATTTAATTTGATAAAAAAAATTTTAGATTTCAACATAAAAAATAAGGAAATAATCTAAGAAATTTTTTGCCATGTTAATTTAGTATAAATTGAAGTTCAGGTTTACCATGCATAGCATAAAAATATATCTCTGAAAATTTATTTATTCAATCAATTTTATATATTTATTAATTTTAAAAATATTTTTTTTATTTTAGTTGTGTTTTTTTTGCTAATTTCAAAAATAATTCCACCAACTAGCATAGTGGTCCCATTGATCTCAAAATATCTACTATTTACATTCATAATGAACATATTAAGTGTCTTGAACACTTGTCTAACAATAAATTTTTATTATAAACGTCTTAGAATTGAACAACTACCTAATTCAATCCGGTTTATTGTAACTGATTTTTTGCCTCAAATGCTTTTCATGAAAAAACGAAAAAAAAAACATATTCATATATCACCAGTAAGAGATATTGAAAAGAATTATTTGAAAAAATTTTCATCTGAAGTTAGAATAAATAGACCAGATTCACCCATAATATGTTCAAAATTGAACAATGGATCTCAGACCAAGTGCAATGGCAACTATGGGTTAAGAAATGAGCAGGCAAAAAAATTTGGTTCACATAGTGATTTAATACTGGCATCACAAGACATCAAAGGAAAGCACATAAATTTAAAGGGATTTAATTTTAAAAATTTTGAAAATACAATCAAATCGGATCGAAAAGAATCAGAATTTTTTAAGTTGAAAAATTGCAGCTCAAATGAGCTCAACAGTTTTAACTATTATGCAAAAAAATGGACCAGTTTCGAGAATCAGCATGATTTTAAAAAATCTCAATCAACTAAAACTATTTATAGGAATAAGTTTTATTCATTTGACAATATCAAACTGACTGACCGATTTCTCAAAGTCTGTAAATCAGTTGAATACATTGGAAATTTGATCAAGATCCAAGCTGAAATTGATGAAGTAATTTTATTAAATTTTAATTGAATTATTTTTAAATTATTGTTGTTTCAGATAAAAGAAGACTGGAAATATATTGCAGCTATATTTGATCGCTTTAATCTAATTATATTTATGGTTGTCACCTTTATGGGAACTTATCAATTTTTATTTGACGCTCCTTATATGTTCGAAGAAATAGATCAACAAAAATTAATTAAAACTTATTCACTAAATTTACTAAAGCCTTAGAAAAGACAATTTTTTCTCACTTATATTAATATATATATGTACATATAAAGCTATTTTAAAATAAAATAAATTTTTTTGTTTAATTAAACTACATTTCATAAAATTAAAAAAAAAAAGAAAAACATTCCAAAAAAAAAGTTAAATGATTCAAATGGCGAATTAGAAAAAATTTCAATTATTTATAGTCTATTATTGTGATCAGGGAATGATTTGAAAATTGCGAATAAAAAAATATAATTAATTCAAATATACTTGTTTTTTTGCCTTAAACTAGTTAGGAATGTATGTTGCTCATATTAAAAAATAATTTTTTTTAAACTAAAAAACTAGATGGTTTTATTTGATTCAAATGAATGCTTAAAATCGATAATTGAGGTATTTTAAAATTTTTGTTCAAGATTAATATTTTAGTGTATTTCTTTAATAATTAATATTTTTAATTAAAATTTAAAAATTGATTTAATTAAGCTTATTTAATTGAATAAAGCTTTTATTAAAATGCCTTTTCAAAATTATTTAATCTTTTATTTTCCCAAAATTGTTCTTAATTGAAAAAATCGAATCTTGGCAATTCAAGATTTTCTTTTGAATAATGTTTTTAATTTTAGATCTAAAGAAAATTTATAAATAAACTGAATAATTGACTAGTTTTCTTTGAGAAAGGGTATTGTGAAGGGCAATAAGCTTAGAATTATTTTTTATTTTTAATAAGAGTTATTGAAATTTAATTTTATTAATTGAATTCACAATTTTAGAAGTAAAAAAAATAATTTAATATTTTTGAAAATTACCAAAGGCAAATAATCAGGCGCTTTTTTTTTACCTAGAATTAATTAAAATTATAAGGTCATATTATTTTTGGGACAAGTTTTAATCAATCTATTTTTTTATTATCAGAAGAAATATTTTTATTTAAAAATTGAAAATTCAATTTCCAAGGTATTTGACGCATCATTTAAAAAAATATTGAGACAAGTCTTGATAATTTTTTATGTTATTTTATTCGAATAATTTATGGCGTAATTTATTTTTTAAATAAATTTTTTTTTAGTTTTATTAATTTTCATAATTAGCTAAATTAAAAATAAAGTAATGCTAAACTATCGATTAAGTAACAATCTTGAAAATATAATAAATTCAAAATTTTTATGTAAAAATTAGATGTCTTCTTTCCAATTTTAATTAGTTTTAATTAAATATCAAGTAAATTGATGTATCTTTTGAATTTTTCTTATAAATACTTTATTTGATATCTTAGCTTTTTTTTAAAAATAATTGGAATTGTATCTTATCTAGGAATGAATGTTTAATAAACTAGCGCCTGAATGGAATCCCTATTTATTTTATAATATTTAAGAAATAGATGATTGATACGATCTTATTGCGCTTGGAATTTGTAAACAGACATTATTCTAATCTAAAAAGCACCAAGACGCAAATATTAATTCTAAACAAAATATCATCCATACAATATATGGTTCAAATTATCCGACAAATTAAGCGCCTAATGATTATTATTTTTGATTGTTTACATGCAAAAGGAAGTAGATTTTAATGATTATGCTAAATATTAAACAAAATTTCACTTAATTACAAACAAAAATTATATCATTAAAAAATTCAAAAAAGGAAATCACGATTATTTAGAAAAACAACCATGCAAATTTCATCAATTTCAATGTCTCCATTAAATTGAAGCAGGAGATGAAACATTAAATGTAAGTGTCTGAAATAAATGCATGTATTTAAATCGCAAAATTTTATATCTAAAATTTTTGGTAATTAGTCGAAAAAATTAATCATTAATTAAATTTTAAAATGAAAATTTTTTTTAATTCAAAAAAACATTTTTGGTTTTAAAATAAAATCGAATTGAAAATATCAACTAAAAAAATTATTCAATTTTTATTAAATATGTTTTTTTTTAATTTATTTTTAAGCTTTTTTAAAATTGAAATATAAAATAATTTTATTATCTAAAGAGGAACAAGCACGAGAGAGAGAGAGAAAGAGAGAGAGAGAGTGAGAAAAATTTATGTTTCTTAAAAAACACAGTTTGAAATTCTATTCACAATAAAATTCTCGACTTCATTCCATCGAAATTTTTATGCATAGCTTAAGTCTTTGCTAAATCAACTTAGAAAAAAATCAAGTTAAACGCTTTGCAGATAATAAAGAAGCAAATTTCTCAAGTAAAAAAAAATTGACTTATATAAAACCGATGATTTTCAAATTATAATCATAAAGCTTTGAATTTAGTCAAAAAATTGTTTAAATTTTTTTTCAAATCTTAAAAAAGACAATCAGTTAAAGGAACGCATTGACATAAAATTTTATTTTTAGATGAGTTGCGTAAGCAAATTTAATAAATTTGAATAAATTTCCTTCTTTTCACAATCAGCTCATCGTCTAAATAAGGCTTTTATAAATAAAATACCGTAAGCAGTTGCCGATTATTCTAGAAATATTTTTTATTCAAGAGAATTTTTTGCGCGGATAAAGTCTAGGGTAAATTTATGCTAAAAATTAAGCTGAATTTATTATTCTAAAAGGAAATTGGACCTCGCTAATTTGGAATAAATTATTTTGACAATTGTAAACAAAACGCATCTCGGTATCTTTTTTTTTAACTATAAAGCATTTTATTCCAAACTAAATTTCTAAATTAATTATAATTTTTAAATAGTTTTAATTCAAACATAATGTGAAGACAGCTGTAAATTTTAAATCAATAAATTGACTAGAAAATGATCATGTCTCTTTTAGTCACTACGTGTCAAATCGATATAATCTTTAATGTCCTTAGCAAAGGCTAATAATCAAATATCTAGTCATCATAATCCAAAAATAAATATCACTAATTAAATATTATATTTATTTGTATTAAGTCTAATAGAAAATTCGCTATAAATTGATCTTTAAAAAATCTAAAATTTATCTCTTTATCAAATCTAGATTCAAAATCTTTCCAAATTTTAAAAAACATTCCGACAATGTCTTTCCTTGAGCTAGTCAATTCTCAAAACATCAATCAAGATTATCAAAAACCCAATCAATTTGTGGATAAGACAATTTTGTATGGCACAGCTGGTTTTAGAACTAAGTAAATAGATTTAATAAAAATTTTTGTTCATTTTAATTAATGAAATAAAAGAGCTGAAGATCTTGCCTGGGTCATGTATCGAATGGGACTGTTGGCTTGTTTGAGATCAATAGCTCAAAAGTGTCAATATATCGGATGCATGATCACTGCTTCGCATAACCCCGAGGAGGACAATGGATGCAAGTTAGTAGATCCTATGGGAGACATGCTGCATGAATCATGGGAGGCCTATGCGACCCGTTTGGTCAACTCAAAGTAGCTTTCAAAATTCACAAAAAATTAGTTTATTAAACTGAAAATTTTTCAAGCAACTTGCAAGAAACTCTTAAGGATTTATGTGAAAATGAGCTGAAAGAATGTTTGAAAGAGTTTGAGAATGAACAGAAAGTAAATAAATTAGGCCGTGTGCAACGACCGAATATTGTAGCAGCTTACGATACGCGTCCAAGTAGCGAAGCGCTTTTTAAAGCATTCAAAACAGGCGTTGAAGCATTGAACGGTGTTTTGGTCAACTACGGTCTAATGACAACGCCTCAATTGCACTACATGGTAAGGTGCTTGAATACAAATAGCAGCTATGGTGAACCTAATGAAGACGGCTATTTTGATAAATTGACTAGTGCTTTTTTCAAAATTTGGTCAATGGTAAAATAAAATAAGAAAAAAAAAAATTTTTAATTTCTAATTTGATTTATTTTTTAAGATTGAATTCAACAATAATGGAAAATATGAAAATGATTTATATGTTGACGGATCTAATGGTATTGGTGCTGATAAAATAAAAAACATGTCAAGATTGATATCGACAGTCTCGTTCAATGACAAGCTGTCAAACGGTTCATCTCAGCCGGTCCTTAACGTGCATGTATTCAATGACGGAAAACAACCGGGAGACAAACTAAATCATTTGGTAATTTTAAAATAAAAAAAAAAAAATTTTTTTTTTTCATTTTATTATCGTGCAAAATAAGTTCATTTAAAATTTGAAAAAAAATATATTTTTTTAAATTAGCTTTTTTAATAAAATGATTATTTTTTTGTTAGTGTGGAGCTGATTTTGTAAAAGTTCAGCAGAAGCCCCCGAACAATTTACCTGAATCAAATGATGGAAAAATAAGAAAATATTGTTCGTTTGACGGTGATGCTGATCGAATAGTTTATTACTATATAGATAAAAGTAATGAAAAAAAACAGTTCTATCTGTTGGACGGAGATAAAATTTCAACGTTGGTAAGCATTAATCAGTTTTTGAATTTAAACAATAATAAAAATAAATGTATTAATTTGTCTAGGTTGCAACTCATTTTAGAGAGTTATTAGAAGGTGCTGAATTAAATGATAAAATAAATTTGTGCATTGTTCAAACCGCATATGCCAATGGAAGCTCGACAAATTTCATTGAAAATGTCATGGTAAATATTACTTCAAAACAAGACTTTAAAATGACATATTTTAAATTTTTGTTTTGTTTAGAAAATAAGAGCTAGCTGTGTTCCCACTGGAGTTAAGCATTTGCATCACGAGGCTCAAAAATTTGACATCGGCGTTTATTTTGAGGCGAACGGACACGGAACTGTAGGTTTCTAAAATTAAAAATTTTAATCTAAAAATTATTTTTTATTAGATTTTATTGAGTCAAAAAGCTGAGAATATAATTGAAGATAGATATGCCGAATTAATGAAAAAATCTGAAGAGCTTGACGAGTCTGTTTTTTTCAATGACTGGATAAGAAGCGATCGAGTCAGACGTTCTTTGTATGTTCTCAAGCACTTGAAAGATTGCATTAATCAAACAGTTGGTGATGCAGTCAGTGATCTTTTAGTCGTTGAACTTATTCTGGCTATGAGACACATGAGCATCGCAGATTGGAACAAAATGTACACTGATCTACCAAGTAGACAGCTAAAAGTCAGAATCAAGGGCAGAAATTTGATAAAAACTTATGATGCCGAGAGACGGGTATCTGAGCCGGCCGAGCTACAAAAGAGAATAGATGAATTGGTCAAGTCAAACGAGGGCAAGATGCTGCGCTCGTTTGTTCGACCCTCAGGCACTGAAGATGTTGTACGAGTCTACGCAGAAGCCGATACTCAGGAATCAACTGATAACTTAGCCAAACAAGTTTGTCAATTGGTCTACGACCTTGCCGGTGGAGTTGGTCAAAGACCCTAAATGTGCTCAGATAATTTATTTCAATTTCTATTCAACCCTATTTATTTATTTATCAGCCACGTTTATTTAAAATGATATAATCATGATAATAAAATGTATTTTTTATTATATTTATTTTTTTGTTTTATAATTTTGGGATTTAAAGCTCAAATTAAATATTGCTGATTTAGCTTAAATTTTTTTCTTATTTAAATTAACCAACAAACAATAAAAATAAATAAAAAAAAAGATAATTTTAGAAAATATGTCTGAAATAGTAAATAAAAATTTGTCTGAGAGCAAAGACTCTTATTTGAATGGAAAAAAGAATGGAAATTTGAATGATTCAGATTATTGTAATAATAACAATATTGTTGTCAAGGCAAATGATAACCACAAAGTTAGATGTAAGTTTTGTTTAAAATTGTGAAAAAATTATGCAATATGCTTAAATTTCTAATTCAAAATGAGTGAAATTTTAAGTGTATTTATTTTTATTTTATTCATACAGACAGAATTGTTTAGTTAATATAAAAATTTTTTAGTTTGATAAAAGATAAAAATTTTTGACCATGGTCAAAAATTTAGTTTACTGATAATTATTTGTCTTTAAATGCAAACAAAATATCAAGATTAAATTGATGGTGACAAATTTTTTAGGGCGAATATCTCCTAAAAATAAATTCCGATTTTCATTTTAGAACTATAAAACATTTAGACTAGGTTAAGAGAAAACAAATATTTTGGCCAATTGAGCGCTAAAAATAAGATTTTAAATTCTTTTTTTATTAGAGATTTAATTTAACAAAATATTTTAGTTTCCTGCGATTTTGAAGAAGAATCTGACGACAGTGACATGACCAATAAATCAAACGACAACGTTCAGCCATCCTCACAAACCGAAGAACTTGATGTTTTAAACAAACTAGAATCAAATGAACAAAATGGAGGTGAGAAAAATGTTGGTCTGAAGCAAACTTACAGTGAAGCGATGATGAATTCTCAATTGCTGCACTCACTACCAAAATACATTTTTCAATCCAACCATGCTCGACTAACGAGCGTTACTCCGTTCATAAACGAAATAAAAGAGCAAAAAAATCTAGATGGTTCTAGTGCTGATTTTCAAAAATCTAGTGATGAAGTTTCTGAATATCCCATTGAGTTAATCGAAAACCAAAAACATGCCATAGAAAGACACATGAGCATCAAGTAATTTTCACCTATATTTTTATGAAATTTTTTTTGTTTTGCTTTTTTAAAATCTTAAAAGATTTTTTTTTAAACCCTTCTAACACGATTTTTTTTTATTTTTAAATTTGAAATTCAAAAGATCCGACTTAATTGAGTAAGTAATAGTGACTAATTGTTAATCCTTAACTAAATATAGTAATGCTTTAACTTAATATCGTTTGAGTAATCCTTTTGAAGATTACTTGTGTTATTTATTACATATTTCGTGCTAAGTTTTAATTTTATTTATCCATTTATTTTGGTTTTCTTTGTGTTTTCATATTCTTATTTCAAAAATTAAGCTATTTTGATTACCAAAATAAATTATAATATGCTTTTAAAAAAAAGATCAAGATCGGTGAAGTTGTCAGCAATTACAGGGATATGATCAGTTCAATTATAATAATAATTATTTTTATTATTAACATAAAAGTTTCAGAAAACACATAAATTGTCAAAATTACAATAGCCTTCCTTTTAAACCTCATCTTTGCATTACAAAATTCGCTTCAAAGTTAAATTTTTGAATGAAATAGTTAGTTTTTAAAAAAGTAAAATATAATTCTTTAATTGATAAATCCAATTAAAAAATTAGTTTAAGTTGTATAAAAATTTTCACAATTTTGCATTCATACTCCGAGCATTTAATAAACAAGCGGTTCTCTAAACGGATAAGTTGCACACAGAACTAAATGTTTTTCTTATCAACTTTTGATTGACTTTAATAAAATGTAAAACTTCTTTGCATTATCAGTTGTTCTAAAAATAAATTTTATGTTAAAAATAAATCTCAATAGATCGGGTCATTCCAGTAAACTTTTTTAACCCAATAATCCGCTTGATTAACAAACTCTGTCTTGTGTCAAGCTCACTTACTAAAACACTGTTTAAATTTTATTAGCAACCTTTGGTTTACAACCAAGGCTATATTTATTTATTAGCGCGAAATAAACCAATTTAGTGTAAAAAATTAAAATTTCAAATTAGTTTACAAAGTGAAAATTTTACCAGAAAAAAATTGACCTTAAAATTTTTCTTTAAATCTGTCAATATATCAGCTAAATTGAATAAATAATTTTTTTCTTAAATTGCATTAAAAAAACTTCACTAAGCTTGAAAAGCTGAATACATTTACAAAGCAAAAATTTAAAAAATTATTTTTTAAATCAAGAACTGAAACAGAACATGCTAAGAGTGAATTTATTGAACCTGACTCTGCCCACCTGGAACATGAAGTAAATTACAACAGAATTTTGATAAACGAAGATGCTGAGGTATGCAAATTTTTTTATTAAATTGAACAAATTAATCTTGAAGCAAAGGGAGCTGAGATTGAAGATTTGGAATTTTGCTCACAGCTCTTGATAAAAGCAATGATTATGAGAGAAAAATATATGATGTTGAGTCAACAATCCTATCCGTTTACAACAGCAAAATATTTAAACAAAGTATTTTTGGATGACCAGAACATGGACAGACGAAACTCAATTTTCTCAGCTGAGCAAAGTGAACAAGAATTTTTCGAAAAAAATGATGGTGAGTATTATGAAAATTTTGAGACTTGACTCAAAAGCCCGCTTTTTAAAATAATCTTAAATTATGCAGCCCAATTTACTTCTCTTTTTTTAATTGTTAAAGATGTAAAACTAAATAGAAAAGATAAGCAAATTGTGGAAGATGAGAATTTATATAATCAGCTTTGGGAAACAAAAAAAGCAGCTGATAGTAAGTGACTAAAAAAAATGAATCACTTCACTAAGAATGAAACTAAAAAACCTTAACTAATGTTTCTAAACACCTTGTTCTACGTGTGTTAACTTTAATACCACCCTTAGTGTAACAAAAAAAAAACAACTCTTTTTGCACCTCTACTTCTAAAAATTCTGTGTTTTTTCTTAGAGAAATTTTTTTAAAATGCTTTTGATTGAAAAATTTGGCTTATAAAAATTTTTGGCAAATGATGAAAAAATTTTGCACGTTACTTAAAGAATATAATTTTAAATTTAACTCTAAAATAGATCATCCAATTCACCCGCCCGAGACTGAAGGCGATCCGTTCGATATTGAATTTCAGCCAAGCTTGAAATGCCGAATGAAAATGATCGGCGGTGTCATTCAAATATTCAATGAGGACGGCTCAAAATTTAGTGACTTTGTCTATCCAGACATAAATATGTTCATAGATGACTACAGATTGATGGCCAATTTTATCAGCAACGGACCCTTGTACGACAACTTAGATTCTTTTTGTGTTTAATCTTTTTTAATTTCTTAATTTTCATTTAGAAAAACTTTCTGCTATAGAAGATTACAATATTTGAAATCAAAATTTGAATTGCACTGTATGCTCAATGAATTCAAAGAGATCAGCCAGCAAAAGTCAGTTCCGCATAGAGATTTTTACAATGTGCGAAAAGTTGATACGCACATACACGGAGCATCATGCATGAATCAAAAGCATCTTTTACGTTTCATTAAAAAAAAGATAAAAACCAGTGGTGATACAATTGTTTTGAATCATCAAACTAAAGGTCCAATGACTCTCAACCAAGTATTTGAAGACCTAAATCTGACCACCTATGATCTGAGCGTGGACAAACTCGCAATGCATGCAGTAAGTTGTATTTATTGTCGATGACGTGCCATTATTTTAATTACTTAATTAATTGCTTCATTATCATAGTTGTTGTACTATTGTAGCCAAATAATTTTGATTTATTTTAATCTTCTTTAAAAAGGCTTATTCAAAGATAATGAGTCAATTCTTGACAACTTCATTAGTAAGATAAAAATTTTCTAATTATTTAAGCTTTAAATACAAATAAAATCTGTCCATAACTTTTTTTTAAAAAAATATTATCCAATTTTTAATTTAATTTTTGGAACAAAAAAATGAATATTATTTTTATATTAGTTTTGGGCATGATTTTGTTTATTATTTCGAACATATAGTGGCATTAAAAACAAGTGTTGAATTAAACAACAACAAAAAATTAAATCTATTAATTTTAGGACAGAAACACATTTCATCGTTTTGACAAATTTAATGCCAAATACAACCCACTCGGTCAGACAAGTCTTAGAGATATATTTATCAAAGTTGACAATGATATTAATGGTGAATTTTTTGCTGAAATTTTGAAAGTAATTATTTTTTTTTCTGTAATAACTTTTTAATGTATTTGTTTAAAGGAAGTGACGTCTGACTTAGAAGAAAGCAAATATCAAAATTCAGAATTAAGACTTTCGATATATGGTAGAAAGTATAATGAATGGGACAGATTGGCTGAATGGGCTGTCAAAAACAAAATGTATTCACCAAACAATCGTTGGATGATTCAAGTTCCTAGAATTTAGTAATTGAAAATTTTTTAAATTAAACCAAAAAAAAACTTTATTTTAACTAAATTCTAGCGACATTTTCAAAGCAAACAAACTAGTTGAAAATTTTAGTCAAATTTTGTACAATATTTTCATGCCGTTGTTTGAGGTAACAAATGATCCAAACTCACATCCATATTTACACCAGTTTTTGTGTCATGTAATCTTTAAATAGAAAAAAATTTTAAAATTAACTTGTAGCTAAAATTCAGGTATCCGGATTTGATTCAGTTGATGATGAGTCCAAGCCTGAAAAAGACAGATTCAATTCCAAGACAGCTAAGCCCGAGGACTGGAACATGGAAGAAAATCCACCTTATGTCTACTATTCGTATTACATGTATGCCAATATTCAAGTATTAAACAATTTTAGACAATTTCGAAACATGAACATTTTCAATTTTCGACCGCACTGTGGAGAGGCTGGCTCAAGCAGTCATTTGATCACATCATTTTTGCTAGCTGACAACATTTCACACGGTCTAGTGCTAAGGAAAGTGCCAGTATTACAATATTTGTTTTATCTATGTCAAATAGGTATTGCCATGTCACCATTGAGCAATAATTCGATGTTTTTAAATTACATCAAAAATCCATTTTACGAATACCATCAAATTGGTTTGAATGTTAGTCTTTCGACTGATGATCCATTGCAATTTCACTTTACCAAAGAACCTCTTATGGAGGAATATAGTATTGCAACCCAAGTTTGGAAATTGAGTCCAGTTGATATGTGTGAACTAGCACGTAATAGTGTTGTGATGAGCGGTTTTCCCACTTGGGTTAAAAAGCATTGGTTAGGATGTAATTTCAAAAAAGAAGGCATTCAAGGAAACGATGTTAAAAGAACAAATATCCCAAATATCAGAGTTGCATATAGATATGACACTTGGGTTTATGAACTGAATTTGTTGGTCGAGGGTGTAAACAAAAAGCTTCAAACATCCAAATAAAAATAAAAATTTTTATTAAGAAAAATCAGACTTTTGAAAATTAATTCAATTTTTAATTAACCCAACTGTAATATTTTTGTTTTATTTATTTTATTTTTTTTTCAATTTTAATCAAGACTCAATTTCAAGGCACAGCAGCTTTATTTTGTGTAACTGAAAAGTTAGAAAAATTTAAAATTGAACACAAAAATTTTAAGATTGTAAATTTTATTTTAATTAGTTTTTTTTTCGATTTTTTAGATTTCTTTATAGTTTAATTGAAGTTTGATTAATAAAATTTACATTTGTTTGAATGCATTTTTTTCAATTCTAAATACCTTATCTTGAAAAAATCTGATAGAGAATAAAATTAGCTAAAAGCAAATTTTTATCAAATCATGAATTGATCATTATTTCTTACAGCTGCATCCAGTTTTTGGCTAAATTGTTAACTAAAATTTGACATTGAGAATATTTGTTTCAATTAATTAAGTGTTTCTAATTGATTAAAATAGTTTAAAAATTTTTATTAATATTTAATCAAATTAAAGTATTAAAAATAATTAACAAGCGTCATGGGAGTGTTCTAATTTAGCCTTTTTGTTAACATTCTAAGACAAAAAATATTGACTGCATTTCGCAATTTTCCTAATCATATTAGAAACAAAGCATACTTTGAAAAAAAATTCTAAGAAATAAACCTGGACTTTGTAATTGCTTTTTTATAGATAAATTAAAAATATGTCATTGAGTCGTCTAAAATTGGTTCAAAATTCTTTTAAATATAGCCAAAATATAAACGGGTAAATAGCTAAAAATTTTGTTAAAGTTTATTGACAAAAAGCATCAAAGTTGCGAGAAAAAAAATTATTTAAAAAAATTCTTATCTAATTCTATTTATAATAAGTTTGATTAAAAATTTTGGAAAAAATTCATCACTAGTTATAAACGAGCGAAAGTAAAAATTTTGTTTTTTCCCAAAAAATAATTTAAGTCTAAAAGAAATATTAAAAAGAATGTCTGATGATAGTGCAAGCAAGCATTACGATTTCAATAAAAAATATAGTCCAATTGGCGATAAAAATGTATGGGTAGAGTTTACTGCTTTAGCAAGAGATTACAAAGCAGTTAATCTTGGACAAGTAAGGCATGAAAATGTTTCTCAAACTTTCTAATTAAGAAATTTTGAAGGGATTCCCCGACTATGATAGCGTTAAATATTTAAATGAAAAAGTTTTAGAATGTGCCAAAGAATCAAGCAATATTTTTCATCAATATACAAGATCTCCAGTACTAAATTTAATATCAATAATATTTCCCTTTTTAAAATTAAGCAAAGGGGCATTTGAGATTAGCAACTGCTATTGCCAGCTGCTATGGAAAACTAACAGGAAGGGAAATAAATCCATTGAATGAAGTATTAGTGACTAGTGGAGCATATGGTTCTTTGTTCAATGCTATTTCAAGTTTTATGTCAGAAAATGATGAAATAATAATAATAGAGCCTTTTTTTGATTGCTATGCACCAATGAGTGTAATTGCGGGAGGCAAATGTGTTTTTGTTCCTTTAAAGCCAAAAAGTGATAAAGATGTGACCACATCAGCTGATTGGTCTTGGGATACAAATGAATTGGAGTCTGCTTTCAATTCAAAAACAAAACTAATCTTGATCAACACACCAAATAATCCACTTGGTAAAATTTACACTCGAGAAGAATTACAGCAAATTGCTGACTTGTGTATCAAACATAATACTTTGTGTATATCGGACGAAGTCTATGAACACATTACTTATGATAGAGAACATATTAGAATATCTACATTGCCAGGAATGTGGGAAAGAACAATTACAGTTGGAAGTGCTGGTAAGGCTTTCAGTTCTACAGGAGCTAAAGTAAAATGAAAAAATGAAAAATATTCTTTTCTATTTTATTTGTGTTTATTTAAAGCTTGGATGGACAGTAGGACCGAAAGAATTGATTCGTTTGTGCCAATCAGTTCATAATAATAGCATTTATTGTTGTCCAACATTTATTCAGGAAGTTATTGCTCGCTGCTTTGAATTAGAGCTATCTCGTCTTGATAAAGACGAATGCTATTTTAGATCGATTTCTGCTGAACTGAAGCCTAAGCGTGACAGATTGGCCAAACTACTGATTGATGCAGGTCTTAAACCTGTTATTCCTGAAGGTGGATACTTTATGCTCGCTGATATATCAAAAGTTGCGCCAAATTTTCATTCGGATCAAACTGAATGCAAGGATAGCAAATTTGTTAAATATTTAATTAAAGAAAAAGTTTTTAAATTTTTAAATTTATAAATCAGATAATTTCTAATTATTCTTTTACTAAGGGTTTGGCCACTATTCCTAACACTGCATTCTACAGTGATGAACACAAAATAATTGGCGAAAATTTTATTCGATTTTGTTTTTTTAAAGTAAACTTTATCGCCTAAATTTGGAAACTAATTTTATTTTTATTTTAAAGGACGAGAAAACACTTGAAAAAGCTGCAGAAATTTTGAAAAATTTGCACATCGATTAAAATTTTTAATTTATTTTTAATTTGATTTTACTTGAGAAACAATTTAGGTTAAAATTTTAACTCAAATTAAATAAAATTATTATTTAGTTAAAAAAGGAGAAAAAAAACCTGATTTTCTAACCTTCAAAAAAAAAAAAAGCTTTTCTTAATAAAAAATAAATAATGACAAATTGAAAAGGCCAAAAAGAAAAAACTGAATCTTTAAAAATTTTTAAAAAATGAAGATTTTTTATCTATTAAAGTCATTGTAAAATTGTTAATAATAAATTAATCAATTATTAAATTTGAGCATGAAACGATAAATGATATTTAATTTATAAACTTAATAATTATTAATAAGTACTTTTGATACTTAAAAATTATTAATACTTAAAATTGTTTATCATTCATTATTTAATCTTATATTTTAAAATATTCACTATAATATCAATCTTTTTATAGCTTTCTAAAACAAACTGGCGTGAACTTAATTAGCTGTCATTGAATAGTTCTTTATATTTTAACAACAACAACAACAACATGTCTAATTAAAAATGAATTAAAGAAAAAATAATTAAAAAAGGTAGTACTAGTAGTATGAGTGAACTTCATTTTATGGTGCACCTAAACCAGAACGTGATGCCCTAGAGCCATTGCAGTCGTTGCTTTAATTTAAACCAAACACTTCTTTGTCAATTCTTGATTTAAAACTGTTTACTGACTTTGCGGATATTACATGGCCTGACAACCCCTTCCAAATTGACACCACTCTATTTGCAAGAAATTTATATCGGAATGAGCCATTTTTGTTGAATTCACGGACTATTCCATTTACAAATATAAAGGATGACAAGTTGTTTTTAAACCAAAACATCAAAATTACTGGAAAAAATTTAGTTCCCAATAAATTTCTGGATCTATGTAAATGCATGTTCGTAATCTAATTCACGCATGATTTTTTAAGGATGAAAAATTTTTAATCAATTAATATATCTTTAAACCGTTTAAAGATATATAATAGAATTAAATATTGGAAATAATTAATTACGTAATTTTTGGTAAATTTAAAATATTTTTAAAAAAAAAAAAAAAACACTATTTTTATCTAGCTTCTTTCAAAGCTCAATTGTATTGATTTATAAGTGATTTTCTATAATTAAATAATTCAAAGGAATTTTGATTGGCTTTTGGCTAAGTCTTATTATAACAGAAGAACTCTTTCAAACACACTCAATACAAATTTCAAGCTGTTTAGGAAGTGCATCTACAAGATCTATTTTTGTTTTTAAATATTGAATAAATAAATAAAAATTTTTAGACATTTCAGATAATTTAAACAGTATTTCTTCAAAAGATCGAAGTAATCCATAACAATTGCCTATGAAAACTTTTGAGAATCTTCTATCCGAAAGCTTTCACAAATGAAGAACTGTACAACAGATCAATGTCCGAACCAATCGGCAACATTATACGCAGAAGACGACTTAAATGGCTTGGTCATGTTCTTAGAATGTCAACAGACAGAATTCCTAGAGTTGCACTATCTTGGACACCTCAAGGAAAGAGAAATGCTGGAAGACCAAAGATTACCTAGAGGAGAACAGTTGAAAGAGATCTGAGAGAAATGAAACTCACATAGAGACAAGGAGAAATTGTTGCTAAGGACAGGGTAAAATGGAGGGGACGTGTGGACGGCCTATGCTCCAAATGGGAGTAGAAGATAGAAGAAGAAGAAATATTCTAAATAAATTTAAATCATACAAAAATTGATTATAAATAGTTTCAAGTATTATAAATAGCTTGAACAGTAGCAAGAGACGGTAAATTGGTCACAAGAAACTCATTGTTTCTTAAACCAGTAAATAAGTTTATTTGTTATTTATTTATTTGTTATTATTAACTCAAGTGGAAGAGCAGCGAAGTTCCGACCGATCGACAGACACAAAAAACAAAATTCCTATGGAGATTCCAACGTAAGTAATCGAAAGTAGGTAGAAATGATGCAAACAAGAATCCAAATCCCTCTCCCAGCATTTTATTTTTGAGAAAAATAAAAATATATTCTAATGTAAAAAATTGAAAAATAAACACTTATTGATAAACTGAGAATTCCGGGCACATGATCTTGATCTTTCTCAAAAAATTTAATTAATTGCCAATTTAACTATGCGTTTAAACGTTCTGCTCGAACGCAAATTGATGCAGACAAGTCTCAGAGGGTATTGGTTAAAATAAAATTTGATTTACATAAATTCTACAATTTTTAAGGCATGACAATTATTTTGTAAAATTTTGTTAAAGGTCTTTTATAAAGTTTGGAATTGTATTTTCAAAATACCAAATTATTAAAACAAAAATGCTTACTAAAAAAAAATTTAAATAAATTTTTAAATTTTTTTTGTTCCTTTCGATATATCAATATTGAATTTGATTAAATTGAATTGAAAAAAAATTGAAGCTTTATATATATTTCTTTAAAAAATAGTTGTGAATAAAAAATTGATTAAACTAAAAATTTTTATTTTTATTCCAATTCTATAGTAAATATTAAAATAATATTTTTATATGAGATAATAAAAGCACAACGTAAATTGACTCTTAGAGTCCACAACCAAAAGTAGCCGAAGTTAAAGACAAATTTTCAAAATAATATATTAGATAAAATCTGCTTTAATAAATTCTTGCGGGCCCACTTTGATAACCTAATCATTCCCATTCAAAACATCGCATATTTGAAGTAATCGTTTGAAATAATTGACTCGGAAATTTCAATTTAATATATTTCTAAATTGACTGAGGGCCCTTATTTGTGAATTGTAAATTTCCTGTGAATCAAAAATAAAAATATAATTTTTTTTCTACTTTGTTTTTTAGCTTTATTATATTGTGAAACAATTTTTTTCGATTTTATTTATTTATTTGATAAAACTTAGTAAAATATACTTTATTTATCAAGATGCTAGATTTTTTTTGTTCCCAGGTTTTTTATTAAATTTATTATAGCTTTTATCAAAATATTCTAATTAGAACATGAAATTGAGATAAAATTCTAAATATTTGCTTATTTGAAATTTATTAATACATCAATAATCATATATATAATCGATCTTTCTTATTTTTTAATTCTGGAATCTAATTTTTGCATAAATATTTGAATAATAATAATGATTGCATACTTGTAGTAAAAAAATAATAAAATTTTTCTTCTTTCTTTATATTTTAAATAGTTAGGTGAAAAATATGCTCAAAATTTTGTTTTTTAAAATTACTGACAAAAAAAAAATTTTTTTTTTATGCCTAGCCTATTTTTTTCTTAAAAAATAAATATTTATCTGTCATATTAAACTTTAATTCTATTTAAATTAAACTTTAGTTTAAAATATAGTTAAAAAAAATGTTAAATTAAGCAGCTTTTTTAGATTGACTAATATTCTAGAGTAAACAAGACCTATTTAATGAATAACTAAATTAGTAATCTTTAAGGATTTTTATTTTGGCTTTTTTTTTAAATGGGCTCAAGTGTTCAAAGTCTGTCAAAATAAAATACAAATTAGTTTTCATAAACTAGATTTTTTTGTTTAAACTTGTTTGGATGCCTGAATTTTTTAACGCTAATTTAGAAGAAGAATAATTTATGTATTTGGCTTTGAAAATTGCTTGAATAATTTTTTTATTTTTACAAAGGTTTTAAAGTTTTAGAATAGTTTGTCAAAAAATATTTTATGTGCCTAAATTAAAAACAAAATTTATCAATCATGCATAAAGTAATGGGAGAAACAATTACTGCTACTGAAAATACTTGAGCTTAGAAAAAGAGAAAATTTTGTAAAAACAAGATTTCAAAAACTCAAGTATTTTGAAAAGCTACAGTTTTTTTTTAATCTTTTTTTGGGGATATAAAATTTAAATTTTATTCTAATAAAGCAATGACTAATGATATAAGTTACAAAATTTGATAAAAACATAAAGGAAAAAAAAACAAGCTTCATATTTAAAATTTTAGTATTTAAATTTAAAATAATGAAAAATAAAACAATCAAAAAAATTTATTTTATTGCCCAAGTGATTTTGAGCAAATACAGCACTGGTACCTTAGAAAATTGTTTAGAAATATTTTGAAATACGTCTTTTTTAATGCTCAAAGACTTTTTAATACGTTAAACATTCTAAATTTCCTAAAATTGTTACTAAGTTTCAATCGAAATTATATTTTTAAATTCATAATTTTACGTAAACGTAAGCACGCTAAGCAATCATATCGGGCAAATCACAGACTTTATTGGATTTTTTTCTAATTAATTTTAAATAAAAGCGAACCTAATTTTTTTTTTAGTTTAGTTGATAAACAAAGTGAAAGAAACAAAAAATTGATTAGTATTTATTTTGAATTAAATTATGAGATTTTTCCGACTCAGACGAAGAAGGCTACAACTATTGTTCTATTTAACAACCGGTGTTAATATTTTGATTGTACTTGCAGTACTGTATCATGAGAAAATTTTTAACACTATCGACATCATACAAATACCAATTAATGATGAATTATGCCGATTCATTCCATTCAACATTAGTAAATTTAATCTTTAGGAAATTTTTTTATCTTTATTTTTATTTTTTAAAGCAAGTAAAAGTTTAAATTTAAAAAATTTAACAATAAATCAAGTTGAAAGCGAGTTAAGTCATTTATCACTCCATTACGGAGGTAAATGGTCACCAAAAACAGAAATTTCACGCAAATCAAAAGTAGCTATAATCGTGCCCTATCGCGATAGAATCAAAAATTTTCATATTTTCTTGCTCTACATGCACAAATATTTGACAAACCAGAACATTGACTATGGTATCTATATAGTCGAACCTTTAAAGCATTTAACATTCAACAGAGCTCTGCTTCTCAATGCTGGCTATTTAGAGGCGCTCAGAGACGACCCAACCTGGGACTGCTTCATATTTCATGTATTTAAAAATACTAAATTAAATTTAAATCAATATCATGCTTTTTTTTAATCAAAGGATGTAGACATGCTACCGGAAAACAAATTGAACATTTATGAATGTGATGCAGAGGTCCCGAAACAAATGGCAGTCGCTATCAACACTTATAGCTATTCGTAAGTTAATCAAATATCATCTTTTGAATATTTTTATCTAGTTATTTTTAAAGAACCGATGGATATTTCAAAGAAAAATACTTTGGTGGAATTAATGCGTTTACTAGAGAGCAATTCAAAAAAATAAATGGATTTTCTAATTCGTATTACGGCTGGGGTATAGAAGGTAATATTTGGACAGTGAGAAAAAAATTTCTAAATTTTATTTGTAGATGATGACGCGCGAAATAGGGTTTTGGAGCATTTTCCCAGAATTGCTCGACAAAAACCTAATATTGGGCGTTATTTTGCCAACTGTCATGAAAAACAAGAGAAAAATCCCTACAGGTAAAATAATCAAAAGTTAAATAATAAGTTTATTTTAAATTTTGATTTAAATTAGATTCATGCTTTACATGACAGCAGCTTCTAGAATGAAAGTTGACGGTCTTAATTCAGTTATGTATAAAGTTGTTAAAAAAGAACGAAATAATCTCTTTACTCGATTCTATGTCAAGTATAAAAATGTAAAATATTAGCTCAAATGATAAATGAATAAATGATACAATAATGATAATTTTATTGTTGAGTTATGTGTAAGTTGTTAATAAAAATATGAATTTGAAAGAATAAAGTTTAATTAAATCTTTAAATTTTAGTATTTTTTATCAAAAAATTAGATAATAAATTGAAAAATAATTTAATTTTTGATGTTTTTTTTGCATATTTTCTATTAGCTAAAATAATCAAATAGTCTTTTTTCTTAAGCCTATTTTTTATTTTAACTTAATTAGATTTTGTTTAGTTAACTAATTTAAATTTAAATATTTTTTTATTTATCAAGTTTATGATTTTGCTTGATGCATAAATTATTATTCATCAAATTAATTGACTCAAAAAACTTAAATTCAGTAACAATTATGATAATGAATTTTCTTTCAAAGAAAAAACAAAATATTTTCCAACAAAATTTTTGAAAATAATATCTAAATAAAAAAATAATAATAATCTAATAATAATAAATTTTTTCCTATATTTATTAAGTCAAAGGTAAATTTTAAGATTGCTAACTATTTGAAACAAATTATTCTTAAACTAGTTTTCGCAAACAAAATTTTGCCTGAAAAAATTCTCCTAAATATTTTAAATTAACTTATTTTTTGAGCATTAATTAAAAGAAGTTAGATTGCTGCACACCTTCTACAGGTAGAAACTCAATAAAAGTCTTGCTATTAGGAAGGTATTTAAAGTGTTTTTGAATCAACTTGAAAAAAAAATCTAAATTTTGTTAGTTTTCTCATAATAATTTAGCTTTACTAAAGTAATATTCAAAGTAAATTTACGTTTTAGGTTTAAAAATAAAAAAGCAAAGTCAGCATAAAAAAATTATAGGTAATTTTAATCTTTTATTTAGACAAAAAAAATTCTAAATTAAAAAATTAATTTAAATTTTGAATTAAATGATAAAATTCAATGATCTGAATCAAAAATTTCACCTAAAAAAGATTTTGAATAATTAATTAAAAAAAATATTATTAAATTCTGCACTTGTTTGATTAGGTAATGAAGTTATAAATAAAAGAAATTCATAACCTCATTATCATAAGCGTTTGGTAAGAAATTAAAAATTAAACTTAGCATTCAAATAAAATAAAATTTATAATAAAAATTCAAAATTGAGCTAATATACGACCTATCTAATAACCGTAAATTTCAAAAGCTTTTTTTTATTATTAATTTGTATATGTATATACTTATGTCGCCTAATCAAAAGATCAGTATTTAAGAAACCTCTGTGTCCATCGATGGGTCTGTTGTTGCTAGGGCTGGGATGCTGATCTGATGCTGTAAGTTAGCCACCGATGAGGCTTATTTTTTACATTTATTACCTTATCCATGCGGATTATGTTTTAATTAAAAAGTCTCATTCTATTTGGTCCCATCAGTATATATAACTCCTCCTGATATGCAAATCTTCTAGCATGGATATGATATTTTCTCCAGTACAACCATTTAAAAAAAAGCATTCTATCTATATATATGTAGTGAAAAAAATAAAAATCCCAATTTCATATCTAAAATAGAATTATCAAAGAAGGATGAGAACTTCATTTGTGGTTGACGATACCATGAAAAAAAACAAAAGGTTGATAATTGACAGAAAATAGCTGTTAGACATCATAAGATTAATATCGGATAATTTTATCTTGCTGAAAGACTCACTCTTGAAAAAAACTGTGAAAAATTTTATTCAGGAGGGCATTTGTAATGAAATACTAGTAAATGTTGGGTATTATACAGATGATTATTAAAATTGACCAGAAAATATTGGTTTTGCTGGAAAAGTAAAGTTTCAAAAAAATTCTAATGTGGATAGCAGTTTTGAGCGCGGAATTTCAAAGCCTTTTTCACGCTTGTACAAATAAAATATTTAAAAAAAAAATAAAAAAAGCAAAACTTTTTGCTTAAAAAAATTAATTAAAAAAAATTTATTAGAAAAAAAATCTAGCTTTTGACATTAGTCTCTGTTCCAGCATATTCTGAAGCCTTTTTTCCAGCAGCTTCTGCTCCTTCGCTAATGTTCTTTACTTCACCATGTTCGATCGGTATTTCTCTTTCTTTCTTTTTTGATTCGACCATTTTTGGTAGGGGCGCTTCAATTATAAGAATACCATCATCACTCCATTTAGATTTTAGATCTTCCAATTTAAGCTCTTTAGGCAGAGTATAACTCTGTGAAAATTCTTTTAAATAATAATCTTTATCCGACTTAAAAATATTTTAAAAAAAAGTAAAAAAAAAATTCGAAAATATTTTAAAAAAATAACTTTTTTTTCTTTTTTTGCAGTTATTTTCAATGTATGTCCATGAGTCTTGATTTTAACTTCCTCAGGTTCAAAATCGCTTAAATCATATTCTATTTGTAAATTACGGTTACCTTCATTATCAATTCGAACAATATCGCTTTCCAAAGCTCTAGGTCTATTGAGACTTGGCAGATAATTTGGTGGTAAAAGATTCATTGTTTTTTCGAACTGATGTTTGGCATAATCAAATTCTCTTTCAAGACTTCTCATCAAATTCGAGGCCAGTCCAAAAAATCTGTCGTCTAACGGGTCATGTCGACCAAAAAATAGTCGATTTTTACTGCTACTAAGTGATAAATTTCTCGTCAGTTGTTGTATGCCAGATTGACCAAAACGTCCAAAATAATTGACCAACTTTGCATGCTTAATAAAATTCAAATTCTTCATTTTTTATTTTTTTTATAAAAAGCTTATTTTCAAGAATTTTTATTTTAAGAATTTTTAGATTTCAGAAACTAAATTTATCCTTGAATTTAGAAAAAAAATTTAAATTTGGAAAAAAATTTGCCTAATTTGTTATTCAAGTATTTAGCTTAAAATTACAATTGGGATCGGTACTTTAAAAATTGATAATTTGAAACAAAAAACAATCCTAATTAAGTCTTATCTTGGCAACATAGTATCTTCTGCGAAAAAAATAATTTAATTTTGCTAGAAGTTTCTAAGCTTTGAAAAGCTAAATTTCATTAAGGTTTATTTTAATTTCATAGGGTGAGTCATAAATTTTACTATCTGGAAATAAGCGCTTAATTTGAGAATAAAATGATTTCGAGCCAGCCTGAGTTGCCAATAACAGCTATGTGTATAGTAGCTGATAAAGGCAAATGTCCAGCAATTTATACACCAATTTTCAAGAGTTATGATACAAATACAGAAACTGATCTATGGAAAGACAGTATTTTTGGAAAAAAAACAAACAGATACATTTGCTTTACTAAAGATTACCCAATTAATGATGTAAATTTTGCAATAATTTTTTTTCTCCCTACTAGACTTTGACTTAAGACCTTTAATGTGATAGAAGACATAAAATTACTGAATGAGAGAGAAGTATTGTCCGGTTTTATTCCCATTGATAAGTGCTTTGACACAAGTGAAAAGGCCTTTCAGAAAAAAATCCTTTGTATCAAAGTATCCCAGAGATTCTACACTCAAACGGCAGTTAGTGACTTGATTATACTAATTAAAAACAAGAGACCACCCATTGGATATTCTTATATTGGTGAAGTAAATGGTCAGTCGATTTGCATTAAGTTTTCCCAAATTCCGAATAACTCTCCGACATATAGAAGTCAAGCGAAACCGGCCGGTCCTCCACCAATTCCTCCAAGACCATATCAAACACAGACAATTAGTCTAGACCCGCTTGAAAAAGATTATGTTCACATAATGGGGCCAAATGAGACGCTTAATCAGACTCCCAATAGTCAAAATTTTAATACAATGAAATCAATAACTTCAAATCAAAACAGTTTGAATGTTAACCCTTTGCATGATGTTCCGTTTGAGATTAATCCAGTTTATCAATATTTAAAAAGTGCCAGTCAAAAAGAAATTCTTATTGTATTTATTTAATAATTTAATTAATTTTTAATTTTAATATTTTATCTGTAGGATGCGGAAAAAATAGATAAAAAACTTGCCTATTTTATGCAAATGTTGGACAAAGTAATTTTTGAAATAAAATATTTATTAATATTAATTTTCAATTAAAATTTATTAATTTAGATCAATTATGACTTTAATTTGGAGCGTTCTTGTTTGGAAATTTCAAAATTTTGATATTTGAATTAAATGTTAGGTTTAATTATCTTTAATTTAACTTGTCGAACGATATAAATTTGTATTTTTTTTTAATGACTTGTTAATTATTTAAAATTTTGTATTTTTTTTGAGAATAAGATAATAAATTTTATAAACTAACTTTTTTTATCAATTGTTCTCAATTTTTTTTAAAATATTCATTTTAAGAAAAAAATTCATTAGAAGAAAAATTTATTTGCTTTTTTGTTTATAAAAAAATTATCTAGCATTTCCCAGCTCTTTTTGTAATCTTTGACCATATGCTTTAGACACAATATTGGCTGCATCAAAAAATCTGTCCATACAATACGTAAGGCATTTCTGTTTGCAAAAAAATTAAGAATAAATTTAAAATTTCTATTTTAAAATAGAAATAAATTACTTGTTCGGAACTTGATAAAGATGAACTTGGCTTTTGTATACACATTTTAAAGCATTTTTCACTAACCTGCTGCAAAAGTTCTTGAGCATGTGCTACATCAAGCTGTTGTTTAATGTTGTTCATGAGAGCAGCTCTTTCATTTGGGCCCAAAGAGCCTCTAGGAGTTGTTGATGAATAGTCCATTTTTTCCACGAAAATTTACTATTTGTAATATTTCTTTATTATTATTTAAAATTAAAAACTATTTAAGCTGTTTTAAAGAAATATATCATTGCAAATATGAATTTACATTATTGCAAATTTTTTGGTTGCAAAAAAAAAGTCTTTTTTAAATTTAATTTACTTTTTAAAAAGTTAATCCGAATAAAAAAAATATAATTTTGTTAAATATTTTTTTAACTATAATTGTCAATTTTAAATAGCAATTTTTTTATTTATTTGATTAATTAAAAATCAAACAGAATGGTTTTTGAATTATAAGAACATAGAATTTAAAAAAAATTCATACATATAATTAAATAATAATTAGTTCTTATTAATTACCTAAATTAAATTAAAACCAAATTACTCAACTTATATTGAATTGAAATTGGAATTTTTTAACAATATTACTAAAATTTAAATAAAACTTTACATTGAAAAATTGTTTTCTTAATTTAAATTTAATCCCTTCCATTGTATTAAAAATGACAATTACAAAGATAATTTTTTTAATTCTTAGAAAATGATCAATTTTTTTCAGAATATAAACATATTTTTTTAAATCTTCAGAAAAGAACAACCTTCATTTGTTAAACTCTTAAAAAAAAAAATCATCATCTTCATTTAAATATTGATTCAAATTTATTTATTTATTAAAAAAATAATGTTTAGCTTATTATTCGTTTTTATCTAAAAAAAATTAGATATTTAAACGTTAAATGCTATGAATCTTTGTAATTGAAAATAGTTTTCTCAAAATTCGCAAAGCTTTGAATAGATTGGTCATTTAAAAAATAATTAACTGTATCAATAGCTTGGTTTTATTATTTTTGGGGGAATAATTAATTAGTCAATTTTTTATAATTTATTTTAAATTTTTTCATGGAAAAAAATTGGGGGCGTTTTTTTAGTGCTATTTTTTTAAAGTTATTGTTTAATGATTTTTCTTAATTTTCTTTACAAATATAATTGCTGAATCTTCTTGAATTTAAATAAAAAATGATTAAAATCAATTATCATAAAGTGAAAAAAAAGTCTTTAATTTTTTCTTCTCATATAAAAATTTTATTTAAAATCCAAAATTCGGTTCCATTAATCGGTTTCCCATATCTAAATGTGTGCTTGATCTGCCTTGGAAAAAAGTTAGTGTTGGCCGTGGGTGATACAATTTTTTTATACAATCTTAATTTTAATTTTTTTTCTTAAAATTAATTCTTTATCTATCAAATTTTTATATTTGAATTTATTTTTATTTTAATTTTTGTAATTTTTGTAAAAAAGGCTAGCTCAAAGTTTTGGCAGTCTAGTGGCCGCAACTAACGGTACCTAACACTAAAATTACACTAGTATTTAAAAACATCTGTTTATAAATTTATGCTAAGAATTGCAATTAATTAAAAGCTGAAAGTTTTTCCACAGAAATTTTTTTAATCTAAACCAGATGGAAAAAAAGACCAAAGGAATGTAAAACAAAATAATTAATACTAACCTTTTAATATTTAATATATAAATTTTTTCAAATTTAGATAAAAAAAAAATCTTAATTTTTGTTATTAATCTTTATTCTTAAATTAAATTAGAATTTCTAATAAGTTAAATGTAAAAATAAAATCATTAATAGTAAAATAGGCTATAAATAATTTTAAAAAATTTTAAAAATTAATGAAAAAATGTCTTTAAGATAAACGCATTTAAAACTTCATCAACTTAATTTAGTATATGCCGAGTTTAATTTGAAATTAAAATCACGTGATTTTTTTAAAAACATGCTTCATTTTAAATGAAATATTTTATTTTAATTTTAAATTAGTTTCTTCCGATGCCACCGATTAAACAACCACAAAACCTTAGTGTTTTGTGTGTAGCAAATCTAATTAAAAATATTGAGCAACATTGGATGAAATTCAAAGCCGATGCTCAAATTGACGTATCTCTCGATGATCCTAGTACCAATTTTGGCAAAAAAAAGTACCTAATAGGTCCTTTTGAGCAACTAGATGATGAAACTGTTAGTTTTATTTTAAAAAAACTCTATCAATCGAATAATTTCAATAGAAACTACTTTTGCTTGTGTGTTCATGGTCGACTGAGGTCAGCCGACTTTAATTTTATCAGGAAAAAATCGTTTTTCAACTCTCTCATTTGTAATTATTTGGGAAAAAATTGCTTTGTAAGATAACAAATAGAAAAAAAAATTCTTAAATTAAATTTGATTATTAAAAGAATTTAACAGAACTTAATTTGAGTGCATTAAATGAAATTCATCCAAAAAATTTGTGCTCAATTATGTATTCATTGAAAAATTTGAAAAAATTGGATTTATCGCATACAAAAGCAAACCTTGCAGTTTGTCAACTCCTCGCCTCTAATTGTCCAAAGTTAGAGCATTTAAATCTAGAAAATTGCAAATCAATTTTTGACGATTGTTTGGATGCGTTAAATATGATTAAAAATCCATTATTTAAATACATTAATATTGACAATGTTTCCTTGTCAGATGAAAAAATCGAAAAATCCTTGGACCTTTTCAAAAGTCTAAAATTTTTGTATGTGTCAGAGCTTGCAGATCGGATCTGGAAATTTTATAAAAATCAGCATGATGAAACCGAAAATAACACTCTACAGAACTACAAGCAATATAGTCTGGAAACCTTTTATATTGATTCAGATGTTTTGTTAAAGCCGCACCACATGGAAGCCCTTGTTTTCACTTGTCCAAAGATAAGAAATTTAAGGATAAATTGTGTCGGCAAAAATGAATGCTTAAATTATTTAAATGCATTTAATTATTTGTCAGAGCTAACAGTTGCCAATCCGTCACTTTTAACCTATAAATTTGGTGGATATTTTCTTCAATTTATCAAGTCCTATGGAAAAAGACTGAAAAAATTAACTTTAATAAACTTAGCAGACATTAATCTTCAATGTATAGCTAAATACTGTCCCAATTTGGTTAAATTAAATGTCGAATTAATCGATTACTATGAACCATGTGAAGACACAGACATTCAAGATAACGAAAAATGTTTTATTAATAACTTAGATCACTTATCGGTGAGCAATATTTGTTCTCGGTCAGACATTATTCATTTAAATATAGGAAAATTCAAAAGTCATCTTACACAATTATTGTCAAATGGCCAAGTGAGATTTTTACATTTGGCTGGCTTAAACGAGCTGGATGAAGAGTTTTTTCAATGCATGTGCTCTACTCATGCTCCAAGGTATTCCGGCCACAAATTGATACATCAAAGTATTCAAATTTTGGAATTAAAAGAAATGAATAGTATTGGTTCACGATTGATTGTAAATTATTTCCTTAAAGATAGCAAAAATAGTCTTAAAGAAATTATGCTTGCAGAGTGTAAAATGATTAGTAGACACGACTCTTTTAAAATGAAGCTTTTGGTAAAAAATAATAATTTAGATTGTCAAATAAAATGGTTATAAACAAAGTTGTAGATTATTTTGAATATGTTAAATTAAATTATCCATTTTTAAAATAATCAAAATTTTTTATTATTCTACTCTGCTACATCAGAATTTACTAAAATATTTGAAAAATCTATGTCTTTAATGTAATCTTTTAGTGTTTATATCAGTACTCTATAACCCGTCTATCCAATTTCTGCATTATTAATGTTTAGATTGATTTTAGATCAATAATGATCGACACCAGCTAAAAACTATTGCTATTATGGCAAATCGTTTGTTCCATCTCATCTTGAGCTGGCCGTTGCTGCTTGGAATCCTTTTCGTCGAGTGGACATTGAAATTCTTGAGAAGGTAAAGAGAAAATTCTCGAAATTGGCTCCGGATCTTAAGTCTAAATATTATGTTGAAAGAAGAAATGTTTTCGGTTGGATAGCACTTAAAGAAAGACGTAGGTGAGGTGATTTAATTCAGCTACACAAAATCAACTATGGATATGATAAGGTTGAATTTATTCAAGGCAATCAGTTTCTTACTTTTAATAAATTAAGCGGTTCGACAGGTAATACAAAAGGGGGTCAATTTTCAATTGAGAGACAGCTTGCTCGTCACTGCGGAGTCACAAAATTGAATTATACTGGACATGAAAATTTGTAGAATAAAAATACCAATTCTATTAAGAACAGAATAGATTAATTACTCTGTTTCATTTGAACAAAGTGTACTGGAAATTATCAATAGTGTGTATTAAACAAAATGATTATGAAATTAAATATGGATTATGGCGAAATAAAAAAAAGAGGGTTTTAACTAAATCCGCTGCTTAGGATTAAATTTAATCCCAAAAACTTTAAAATAAAATAATAGTTTTGACTAATTAGAAAAATTAAAATCAATTTTCTTTTTCAACAAAATCTATTAAAATTAAATTTATATTATTGTTAATAGAAAGCTTGAATGTAGTGAATTTCAACAAAAATTTCCTCTTTAAACTAGTCTATTTGTTAAAAAAGTTATTGCTAATTTTGTTAAAACATAATTTTGATTAAAATTTTCGATTTTTGAAATGACATTTCATTATTGAAAACTTTAAGTAATGTTAGGAAAACTCATATTTAATCGTTAAAATAAAATGTAATTGTAAATAAAATTTTTTTAAAGTATAAATTTCGAAAAAAAACTAAAATATGATTTAAATCTAATATACATAATATTTAAAGATAAGTTTTTTTTGAATTTTAATGTAAATCACCAAGTTAGTGCCCATCTCAACACTTCATTTATTTAATTTATCATTTAAATAGAAAAAATTATTTAAATTAAAAATATATAATATTATAAAATTGAATGTAATTATTGATTTAATTGTTATTTGAAATTTTTTTACAACAAGGCATTTAAGTTAAATAATAAATAATTGATTATTGTCTACAATATTCATATAAATATCGAAAATTTCAAATTTTTATTAATCAGATCGTTTTCTTGTCACATTATTATAGCTTAATTATAGCACATTAATAGTTTTTTTTATTCTAAAGACAATGGATTAAAAAATTCTCATAATTGAAGTTAATTTTAAATTCAATTTTAAGAAAAAAAATATTTATTCAATCATTTTTAATTAAAGCTTTTTGTAATTTATTTTAGACTAAAATTTTTTGGATTCAAGTGAAAACTTTTTTTAAATAGTCAATTTTTTTTTAAAAATTAATTTGATTATTGCCTGCATTAGTATTTATTTGATTCTAAGTTATTCTTTATTGTTTAGAACTTTTGAATATAATTAATAATTTGAGTTGAAAAAAAAATTAAATGAAAATTTATGCTAGATACATGTGATTCTGAATGATATGGTTGGTAAGTTTTAAGTCAAAATGAATTATGTGTAAGTAAAATGAATTCTTTTGAGTATTTTTTGAAAGCCAATTTTTAATTTTATTGTTATAAGGTAATCATTAAACTTTTTTTGTTTAATTCCATCACATTATTTTTAGAATAATAAATAACTTAAAATAGCTTGTGGTGTGAAAAATTAAATAAAATTAATTAATTGAATCTAACATAAGCTACATTTTTGTGATACAAACTTTTGATTAAAAGAGTAAATCAGTTTCTTTATGAGATTCAATTTTAAAAAAAAACTCTAGTAAAATAGAAAAAAAATTAATCACTTTGGATAATGATAAAATTTTTATTGAAATTAAGACAGTTATATGTCAAAAATTAAATTATCTTCATTTTTTAACTTAAATAAAATCAGAGTTAAACAAAATTGAACCGCCAGGAAAATTCTTTTTTAAACTTTTTGAAGAATATGGATGTTAATTTTGCGGGTTTTTACATTTTGCATCGAGAGCAGATAATATATAGGAAAAAAGTTGAGTTTTAGTGCTTTGCAGTCATCTAGCAGGTGTAAATTTGAGTAAATTACTTGGGCTCAACAATAAAATTAGACAAAATTGTGAAATTGAAAATTGGGCATTGTGAAATTTCATACAAAACTTCCAATTCGACAAAGTGAAACAATTGTTGTTTCACCCATTAAGCAAGTCTGCAAAATTTTTGCAAATTGATTGCGATTTATTTTCAATATCATTATTTGAATTTTTAGAGTTGAATTTTGCACAAATTTTGCAGACTTGCTCAATGGGTAAAACAACAATTTTCTCACTTTGTTTCATCTCCACAACAAATTTTTGACTACTAGAACGAAAGTTATAAGATTTTTTACTTTTTGTTTTGGAAGTTTTGTATGAAATTTCACAATGCTAATAAATTGTTCAAAAAATTTTGTTTAAATATTTTTTGGTATTTCTGGTCATATTTAGTTCAAAATTTTTTAATATCAAGATGTTTAATCTGTTTTTAATTAAATGATCAAATTGAAGCAAATATTCTTTTACCAAATGGAAGTAATAAATCAAAAACTTTATCGGTTCGAATGACCGAGAGTGAATCAGTAAATTATTTTATCAAACAGAATATATTTAGTTTTTTTTTGGATAGGAAAATTGAATAAAAATAGTTGTGCATTTTTGTTCAAATATATCTTGCTTTTGATTTTGATACCATTTATTTAATAATAATTGAATAATAATTTCCAAGATATTTAAAACAAAAACTCAAATAAAATATTTTTTTTCTTTTATTTAATCATTCAATTTAAAGTTCATTAAAAATTTTAAAAATATTTTTTTTTAAATTATTTGAATAAAGATAAAAAATTTAAATTTAAATCTAATATTTGTACATTTTTTAACTAAATTTTAGAAAATCAAATTGGTTATATTTTACTTTTAATGGGTTAACCTTTTTTGATAATTAATTTAAATTAGAATAGTTACTTTTTATTAAACTGATATTTAAACAAAAAATATCTTATTTCAACATGTTATAATACACCTTTTTCTCCTTATTGCCAGTTTTTCATGCACCAAAAGACAAAAAAATTATCAACAAGATAAATTTGATTATTGATTTGATCAATATTAAAATAATTAATTAAAGATTTAATTTTTGATTTAAAAAAAGTTGCAATCGACATTATGCAATGACATTTTTCCGAAAATATTTTTTTATTTTATTAAATTTTAATTTATGAATTTTTTTGCAATTGATCAATCTACTACATTGATTTATTTTTTTTCCTTATTCACTTCTTGTGGAGCATAGAGTCATTCCTTTTGATTTCCACTCAATTCGTTCCCATTTCGGTGAGCTTTTTTATTTTTGTTGAGCTCCATGCTGGTCTTTCTACCTTACGTCGCCCTTGTGGTGTCCATTAAAGGGTCTTTTTTGATATTCTTTTTTCTTTCATTCTAAGTATGTCCATGCCATCGCAACCTTTTGTTGTTGTGTATCCCCAGAATCCTTCACAGGTTTCCTGTGTGGAAGTTGCTCAAACTTCTTTTATCAGTTTCACACATTGATTTATTGATTACAGAGTTATTTATCATTCTAATTATTATCCACAGAGAGATTTTCAATTTTTTTAGATCATATTATTGTTAGTCGTTAAATTAAAGCATAAATTTCCTAATGATAACTTTTTTCATGTCTAAATGATGAAGAAGATTTTACAAGCAATGTTGTAGCTCCAATTAAGCGTGAATTTTGAGTATAAAGTTTAGCAAAGCTTTTCAAACAAAGAACATAGGAATTGTTCTAAAATTATTTCACTATTTCATCAGTCTTGTCTTATTTGGCTTATAAAAAATTGAAAAAAAAAGTATAAAATGTATTTTTTTGTTAATTTTTTTATTTTTATTAAGTTTATCTAAAAAAAATAATTAAGAGAAAATATTTCTAATTTAAAAAGTTAAAAATTTAATTTATTTTAAATATTCCTATCGATTTGACAAGTAGTATAAGAGGAGACGAGGAAATTAAAAAAAAAAAACAAAAACTATATTTAAAATTAAATCATCAACTAAAATAAAAACGAAAATAAAAAAAGTTAAATGAAATGAAATTTTTTACATTTTTCAAAACAATTTTTTTTATTTTTTGCTTTCCTATATTTAAAATATTTAAATGGTATACAATCAAATTTACAATAATTATGTGGTTTATATAAGGTGAACAAAAACGAAAACATTTAAAACACTTAATCGATCACCAACATTATCGATTGAACGAAAAATTAGCATTTTGTTACCAATGGATTCTCAACCACCAATTAACAAAAAATAAAAAATATTTAATAATTATAAAGAAATTAACATTCTATTAATATTCTCCTAGTGTCGCATATTTCTCATAAACACTGGTAAATTCTCATCGTTACTCCTATACTGTTATTATTCTTCATTTGGTATTTTACTTTTTGCTTGTTTGTTTGTTTTTTTTATTTAAAAACATTCGGTCGATCGGTAATGTAGTGAATGAATGATTTTATGCTGAAACAACAGCAGGCGTTGTTTGGTTATTAGTTTGCGGTGAGTTCGATGTTCGAGTCATGTCCGAATTAGGCGGCGATGAGTCGTTTCGAGTGCCTAATAACGATGGCTGCGACAAACTCTGCGTTAAACTTTGCTGAACAGCAGCAGCCGCTGCTATTATGTGATACGGATGATGCAAAAGCGATGTTAAATTTTGATCGGTATTAAGTGGTGGAGATGAAGCTTGTTGAGCAGTTAAATGCTGACCATGTGCGTACATATACTCGTTTTGCTGATTTTGTGTAGCGTAGAACATGGGTGATGTGCTTGGATTGCGTGAGCTTCTTTGATGCTGAGGACTGTTGGTTAAGCTGTTTGCTGAATTGTTTGAGCTACTCGACGACGATGACGAAGAGGTCGACTCTTGTTTTATTGAGGGTGGTGGTGTCAGTTGGTTTGAATAATAGCCCAAATTTTGCAGATTATTCGACATTAAGTATTGTGAATTCTGATGAACTGGTGTGCTTGATTGAGTCTTGTTTGCATACAATTGATTGTACATCACTTGGCTATTGCTTGAATTTGGCGTTGTTTGAAGACTAGTCGGCGTTTTTGGCTGATTTAATTGATGATAATTGGCATGTTGTTGCTGCTGCTGCTGCTGTTGCTGTTGCTGTTGTTGTTGTTGTTGTTGATGCTGAACATGAACAGTGGCTACATAGCCAGGCTCGTGTAAACTTGACTCCGATGGCCATGCGACATTTTGATAGGCCGAATGATGATGCAAATGATGTTGTGGATTTAGCATGTGCGGTGTTTGATTCGAATAGGCTTGATTGTGCTGAAATTGTTGCGAAAAGCCATGCGATGCAACTGAATTTGGATGATGTCCATGCTGAGAAATCGAATGAGCCGAATGGTGTACCAAATGGGCCGGAGAGACCCCTTGTTGCTGCAAGTAGTGATGATTTGCGTTAAATTGATTATTTGGATGCGAATTCATGACCAAATGATGGTGTAGACCGTGATGGTTTATTTGACCATTGGGACCATTGGTCACACCATTTGATAATGAACCAATTTTTTCTTTTTTCATTATGGATTTGTTTTTTCTCCTAGGTCTGTATTTATAATCTGGATGTTCTTTCATATGCACAGCCCTGAGGCGTTTGGCTTCGTCAATATACGGACGTTTTTCGTCCTCGTTGAGCATTTTCCATTCGGCACCCAAGCGCTTGCTTATTTCTGAATTGTGCATTTTTGGATTTTCCTGAGCCATTTGTCGTCGCTTGCTCCTCGACCAGACCATGAAAGCGTTCATGGGTCTTTTGACACGCTCGAGCTCAGCACTCGACATTGACTTGGCCGAATTTCGGTGAACCAATTGAGATCGACTCGATCCATTGCCACCACTGCCGATCGACGAGTCGTTGGGCGACGGAGAGGACGAAGAAATTTCGCCCTCAACGTGCTCGTTCTCCTCGTCTTCTTCCTCATCTTCTTCGTGCATTTCATCATCTTCCTCGTCGTCGTGTTTAGCATGAGCTGCGATCGTGTCCGCTGTCTGATAGTGCGCATCGCCACCGTACTGCTGTAGCAGATACTGTTGCTGATGCTGTTGCTGTTGATGCTGGGCATGATGAAAATGATGGCCTACTAGGTGATGATTGAAGTGAGCCTGTCCGTAGGTCGGCTGAGCTGCAAAATTTTGTGTCTGCGAGTAATTCTGGAGCATCATTTGACCCATTAGTGAACTCTGTTGTTCCATGTCGTTGGGGGTTACCTGGCTACCGTTCATTGACACTTGATTGCCTCCTCCGCCGAACATTGCGACCAAATTGCTAACCATTATTTTTTACGTTATTATATTTGTCAAACAATTCAATAGATTTTATTTTCAACAAGCTTAAAGTAAAAATAAAATAATTTTTTTTTTAATTATTCAAAAAAAAAATAAAAAGAATGTAAAATAAATTGAGAAACAAAGAGAAAAAAAAAAAAATAAATTTAAAATCGTTTGCTAGTATAATTAATAGAGTTAATGCTGATCGAAAATTGATGCTTCTAAATTTAGATTCTAGTCTTTTTTTATTTTAAATTCTTGGGTCTTGGTGTTTTATAAGAATGAGCGCTTTTCTTTTTTATTTTTTTTTCTATTTTAAACTGTGATAGAGAACTAAGTCAACGGGCTCGAGCTCAGCATACGAATTAAGTGACTTTTCATCATGCATAGTGATGATTTAATTTTAGCTAGCTTTTAGCTTTCAAGTCAAAACTACGTTTTATTAAAATTTTAAAATTTTACTATTCCATCAACAAAAAAAAATCAACACTTTGGAAAAAATATTGCTATTTTGTTTCTATCTAATTTTCCCTAAAGATAAAAATCTAAAGAAATAAGAAAAATTATGCTCTTTGTTTGAAAATTATTCTAAGGTAAATACACTGGAATCGAAAAATGTTTCTGTGTTTATTTATTGAATGGAGAATTGAATTATTGGGCTGGACTGTTGTCAGCATCCAATTAAAGTAACTATTAACCGCATAGGCACACAACAAGCCTAAAATTTAGAAAATATATGATTGGCTTATGGCCTTGCTAAAGTACTTCATTCATTCAGCTTGAATTTCGCTTCTATTTCATTGGCTCAAGCTTGCTCTTAATTATTCATGTCGCTCAATTAGCTTATAACCAATTAAATCTCGGCTTGACTAAAATCATAAAAAGATTCGCCTCTTAAAACATTCTACTATTGCACAATCCATAAATCAATCAATCGATCGATCGATCTTTGTTTCAACAGATTAATTTAACTTCATGTATGTGTCTATCTATTTTCTAATCTTAAATAACTAATTTATTCCTAGCTGTACTATACAAGCCTTATAAACAATAGCACAAATTCCAGAAAGAATTTGCTGGTGTCTCTGTCAACACGAATGCATATCTAAATATTCATGAGTTTTGAAAACATAGCTGAAAAATGTGATAAATATTTGATACCGAGAGAGATGGAGAGAGAGAGAGAGAGAGAGAGAGAGAAAAAAAGGTGAAAATTGTACATTTTTCCTCACCACGAGCTCGATTTGCATGAATTCAAAATTAATCTCGCAACATCGCATCTTGATCACGACTAACTCTGCCTTAGTCGTGGCCAGCTAAATGTCGCTTAACTAAGATCAAGCCAAGTTTGACTAAAGCAAATGTGATATTTAATTTAATCCGATTTGGATTTAGACCACATTAAGGGGTCAAGTGTGTCCTAATTAACTCGTCATCTAGTTGTCTACCCAAAAGTTTCGAATTAATGGAATTTTAGACTCGATTCATCTAGCCGCTCTTAAGTCATATTCATTAAAGTGTATTGTTTATTCTTATTCATCATGCTGCGAGTCTTTTTTTTTTAAATTTACAAAAAAATCTAGTAAATGTAAACTTGGATATTGTTTATGTTTTTTAATACTACAATAACCATCAATGAAATCAATATGAATCGATCAATTGCATAAATGATAAAGATCTAATTTACACATTCAGAAATATTCTGTGCCAAATATACCAAGCGATGCAATGAGAGCGATCGACAAAGAGAGAGAAAAAAAGAGAGAAAGAGAGAGAGAGAGAGAAAAATGGAAAATATTTTATCTTGATCTTTTCAAAATTCCAAATTATCTGATCTATTTTGAGAAAATTACACAGCAGAACTAATCGAAAAAATTCAAATAGATAACTTTTAGAATTTTTTTTTCTAATTTAATAAAAATTATCATTAATCATTTTTCTTTATTTTCTATGCTTATTTGAAATAGGAGATCTAGCAAATTATGGATGCTATGATGAGTGACAAGGTGTTTTGATGACTAGTTCAGAGCCGACTTTTGGTTTCCTATAGTTAATTAAATTACGATTTCATAGTGTTGCACATTTGCGTGCACTATTAAATTTTGCTCGCCAGGACTCTTTCCTTATCATGACAAGCATTTGTTAAATAAAGAGACAGCCAAAGACAAAGAAAGAGAGAAGAAAGAAAAAGAGAGAAACAAAAAAAAAACACCAAAAATCCAGAATTCTAAAACAAAAACATTTACATATAATTTGGAATATTAAACAAAAACAAGATTTTAAATTTAAATTTTATCGTCGACTTGCAGCCTCAATACCGAAATAAGTCTTATAATCAAAGTATGACTTGAAGCTTTATTTACTGATTTTAAATTTAAATATTAAAATTAAGTGTTATTTTTTTTCTTATTCATTAGAGATACTATATCCAAAGGTAATAACATAATTATAACTTGATTCTAACTTGTTCATGGTTTGGAGCTACTGTTATTCTTATTGTTGAAATTAATTGAATTTTAGAATTTTAAAGAATAAAAAATAATTGAAATTCTATCTGACTTTAGCAAAAAAATAAACTTCTTCAGGGTGATCTATTTAAACAATTGTTCGCAATCCTTTTATTTAGCTCACAACCGGTTCTGGCCTAATCCAAGCCTAAGGAGCCCGAGGCCTTAATTCTGCTATTAATTGAGTTTATGGCAAATTACTTTAAGCTATTAAAAAAGTGAATTTTATTTAAGAAAAAAAAAATGATCCTTGTCGTGTTGTGGCTCATGTGACTCGCATCCAGGGAGTCAGTTTTCTTCTTTTTTTTTTTATAAAAATTCAGTTAGGTAATCTGTGCATTTCTGGTTAATTAAAATTCAAAAAAAATTGTTTAAAATAAAAATCAGAATTTTAATTAAACAGAATTTTACGGAACCAAATGCAACTTCCTGGTTATATAATTAAAAATTTTGCTAAATAGGAAGACTTAACAATGCTAAAATATATTTTATTCTATTTTGTTTTTATTTTATCGACTAAATTTAAAATACAGTTTGCCCATTCTCTATGCTATTTACTGTTTAAATATTTAAATTATTTTAATTATTCAAAAAGGTACAATGAATTGAAAGAGAAAGAGAGAGAGAGAAATAGAGATATTGTGCGGAAATGAGACGAGGAACAAAAAGAATTTAGATACTAGACTAAAAAGTTTTTTTTTTTTATTTAGCTAAATGCGGATATTTGTGTTGGATTGAAATGGAATGATAGTTTTTTTTCCTTGCCACTTCTCATTTATTTTCTACCTCTAATCCAAATAAATCCAATTGAATTAAATTAAATTTGTTTACAAAATACCTCTTATCTATTTGCCAACGATTACCAAAAAGAACAAAGAACTACATCATTGGCTTTAATTAAGATATTTGTTCGAACTTGAAAATTTAAACTACTCTAAAAACTAAAACAATAGAACAAACCATCCGATTGACATTTTATCAAAAATTGCTCACATTTCTTTATATGCATAGGGTTTCGTAAGCAAACTAGAACTCCTAAACGTTTGTTTGCCGAGTAAATTAAATAGTCCTTGATCCCATTTACTCGACTTAGCTTCAAACTATTGTGCTCGCTAATTTAAATTTGTCTATCTATTCTTTTTAGTCACAATTCGCCAACAAAGTGTCTGATTTAGTAAATCAATAAATAAAAAGAAAATCTCAGTGAATAGAATAACAAGATTTTAAAATTGAAAAAAAGTCAATTATTTTTCTGCCATTATTAAGCTATTTGTTGATAGAATTGAATTAAATTGAATTGGCACACACACACAGACACACATACACATATACACACTCAAATTTCCCCAGGGCCATGAGCCTAATTCGAAACAATGACGCTCTAGACTCGATTGATAAGATAGAAAAAAATATATATATTTCAAATTTTTAAAATTACATCCCAAAATTGCCGTTTGACTAATTTTTTTTTCATATTTTTAATTAAACTAAAACATACAATTAGTGTTATTATAGAAACATATATTTAGATAGAGAAATTTTGACAAATCATATTTAGGGAGCGATAGCGCTATAAACCAATCGATTAATTCTCTACATAAAAAAACCGTATTGCCAATAAAATAAATTAATCGAGATATGCTCAGATAAACACTTAATTAAGCCATTATTTGCAACGAGCGTTTATCTAGAGCCGACTCAATTAATTGCACTCGATACAAACAAAACTTATCGAGACAAAATGTCACAGGAACAACGACAACAATAACAAAAATTTATCTTTAATTTTTCTTATCTTAATTAGAGTTTAATCATAAACTATTTCCAATAAATCTACACTAAATTTAAACTAAGAAAGAAAAAGGTGTTTAGTTTCATCGCTTTAGCGAGATAAACAGTGGGAGACCTACTTTTGAATCAGACCTATTCAATGATTAATGTGCTTAATGCTACTTGAAAAAAAATGAAAAAAAAACTGAAATTCTCTAATTATTATTTAAGTACGGTTTTGCATTGATGGAACGAGAATTATTAAAATTTAATAAACCTTAGACACAAAGAAAAAAATTTGAATTTGATGATTATGACAAGAAAAATATGTGCTAAAATTCCATTTAAAAAAAAAAACTTGAAAAAAAATGTCATTTTCTTATCAATTTTCTCTGCTCTTCACTCAAAATTAGCCTAAATACCTATAATTATCACCAATCTACATGAGGTATAAAAACCTATTTAGAGTGTATAGAATTTCAAGTTAGAGCAATTAGCTAACTGGGCAAATCGATACTCGGATTAGCAGTTCCAGTACACATATACAACAACACACTTAACACATAGTAAATAGGAACACAATTGCATGTAATCTTGGTGTATTCGATTACTGGCTTCTTAAATCCGTGTAAATCCCTAATCTGCGGATAATAGTCAGCTCAAAACAAACAGCCAGTATTCGAGAGAGCAAAATTAGAGCTATGAATATTCAAGTGGAATAGCTTGTTTTTTCAAAACTTGAAAACTTTTTCATGCTTATGAATATTTAAAACAGTCTCGATTGGAATTTAATTTATTCTTGAGCAAAAAAATGAAGAAAAAACGCTTAAGTCTAACTTATGATGCCAACAACTATGTGTCATAAGTCCACTTAAAATAGTTCGAGCAAAATTTTTCTTTTTTTTGCTTATAAAAATTGTCGAAATATGTGTCTAGAAAACTTGGCTAATTTGATAAGGAAGCAATTTTTTTTGCCAATATTGCCCATGAAATCAAGTGCAATTTTTTTAGAATTTTTCTTTTAATTGTTGATCAACAATACTCGATTAACAAGAACAGTTCTAATGTCTTGGTTGTTCGGCACTAAATAAGGCGCACATCCGCTCTCTAAACTTAACTCAAACAATTTTTCTAAATTCCGGAATTTGAAAATTAATTGAAATCACTTAACAACGACAAAATTTCAACACACCGAATACCGGAATTTAATTATAGACTTGGAAGAAAATTCAAAATAAAAAATTGAAAAAAAAAAATAAATTAAAAATATTTTAATTGAATCTATTGAATTGTAAAACTTGCGACCATTGACATTCTAAATGTCATCTGGAATGCATTCTAGTTACGGATGCTTTAAATTAAAAACCGAAAAATATTCATATTCATTTCTTAGAGGCATTTTAAACATAAGTTGCATAACTCACCAACTAAACTATTTTGCCACAAATTTAACAGATTATATTTCATGTTTGAACATAAATCCGATTAGAAAAATGTTCACTGGAGCATTAAGATGGAAAGCATTGCTGACACAAAATCAGGTGAGCTAATACTAGTTTCTCAAATAGTCTACTAATCAAATACCTATTTATTTAATCTCTCTTTATCACATAAATTACGCTTAAGTGCTTTATTAAACTCTTTTTTTTTTTTTGATATCACTCATATTTTGTCAGGGCTATAACTATGTAACCACAAGAAATAAAAAAAAAAAAATTTCAATAGGTTCGATAATTACTAGTCAAATGAGCATTTTAGACGAAAATAAAAATTTGCTTTGGAAATGTCTCCAAGCCAAATTTGTACACAGAGCATTAGTTTACTAATCTGAACATAATCTTATTTATTTTTTAAATAAAAAAAAAAGAGAAAAAGTTGACTAAATAGCTTATGGCACTGTTATCATATGAACCTCATCTAAAAAGCTTGTATGTATTTTAACGTTCATGTAAGCACCTATATATCTAAGTCTTATATCTTTAGATTATGTAAATTTTTTTGTCAACTAAATCTTATCTAATTTTAAATTCCAAATTTTTAATTGCTGATTTTGATTGCTCTGTTTTTCATGGATGACATTCAGTCTGGGTCATTTGTTTATTACTAAAGTTGTCATTAAACGAAAAAAAATGCATAAATATGCGATCTATTGTGTTTAAATGTGTGAGTGTGCTAGCAAATAATATTTTTCAGCAGATGGCAAAACTGCGGAATTCTTCGGGTCCTATTGAGAGGAAAACAACTGGTTAGTCACATTTAATGACATAGTAGATAAGTGACTATTTAAGCATCACTAATTGGCCATAATAAGTTTAAGCAATTTTACAATGTAAAATTTGCAGCTCAACGATTTCCGACAGGGCACTGTTTAATTACAGTGTATGATAAACTCAAAATTTTGAGTATTTACTGATTTTGACAGTTAGTTGTATAATTAGGCATCTAATTGTTCACGGCTAGGGCAAATTAGCTCAAAACTTTTCATATGTGCTCAAATAATACGGCTATTGATATTCTTAAGCACTTAATCTTTTAAAATCAAATTTTACCACACTATAACAATCAATGAAAAGATAAATCACCATCAAAAATCAAAAATTAGAGTTTAATTATTTTGGTAGAATTAAAAATAAAAAAATCCCTAGTTAAATATTTAAAAATCATGATTTTTTCTTAATGACGAGTGTTCGAGCCTTTCTTATGGATTAAGTGCCAAACAAGGTGTTAAAGGTACGCATCATTGTCTTACTATTTGACAAAAATATTAAGATAATAATAAGCTCATCTAAAAATATCGGTGCTCAATTTCCTGAAATCAATATTGACTTACTTGAGAAACAAAAAAGAAAACAAATATTCCTTAAGAAGTGTCTAAAAAATTACTTACTATTTGTTGACGCTGATATGTGCAACCATTTTTGCTTGTACGAAGCGCTCGATTGTACGAAAAATTTGTATCTTGGTTTGTATAAAAATGAAGTGGTTAAAATAATTGTATGGATAAATGCAATAGGCTTTTTCGAGAAAAAAGTTTGTCTAAGCCTCCATATTTATACCCAAAATTGAAAAAAAAAACTAAAAATTTAAATTTTTGTTATTTCTTTGTTATTTTAATTTCTTTTCCCTTTAAAAAAAAAAGAAATATTATTGATATTTCAAAAAAATATATAAAGAAAAGAGCTGAGTTATTGTTAATGTTTTGTGTTTTGAAATAAATAAAAAAAATTCAAATAATATTGTCTTTTTAATAAATTTTAATTATTAAGATTGCTTTTGTTTGAAATTTTGAAAGAAAATTCAATTCAACAACATAAAAAGAAAATAGGAATGAAAGAGCGAAATAAACGGTTTAAAGGGATCCTTGAGTTGCTCGACAAATGAGAAAAATATATTAGCGATGTCTAATTGTTCCATCGTGTTAAGCACAAAAGCATCTTTTGAGACACTTTTGTGAAGAATTAGTAGAAAGAAAAACAAAGCAAATTCAAAAAAGAAAAAAGAAATAATAAGAGAAAAAAAAAGCAAAGAACAATTCAAGTTGAAGCTTTTTTATTTCAAATTTAAAAAATAAATAAGAAAAGAATTCATTGATTTTTTTATTTATTATTTTCAAATGCTTCTTATTGTTATATTAAAATAAAAATAAAATATAAAGAAAAACTTATTCATTCTCATTGTAGGGTTTGTGGCTACCCTTTATTATTAATGATAGAGCTAGTATTTAATAAAATTTTAATCTTTTTAGTTTTCTGAAGACTTTCATTGAGAGTTTTGAAAAATTTTAGTCATACAAATGAATATGAATTTCGATCGAAAATTTTAATTTTATCATTTATAAAAGTAATCAAGGTAATGAAACTAGATCATAGACATTCAGTCAATTTAAGCAATTTTTCAATAATTTTCAAATCAATTTATTTTTTACAAAGATAAATCGAGATAAAACAATTGTCAACTATTTATTTTATAATTTAAAAGTTAAAATGTAAATAAAAATTATTCTCACATTTTGTTATTTTAGCTTTTAATTTGAAATTTGGTTTAGAAATAAACTTTTAACTAGATTCTTGATTACAACTAAGTGTCCAGACTGAATTCTACTAAGATTGCAAGTAAAATTTCACCTGTCTAATCCGGATTTTCGCGAATATTTTGGCTAAGAAAACACTCATCAATTAACTCCTGGCTATCGAGTAAATAGTCTACTATTAAAAAACAAATATTAACCAAATTTATTAACCTCTGTTTAGAAGGTAAATACTCAAAATGTTTGCATTTTTATTTTGACAAAACGATATGTTTACTTTTTTAATCTTAGATATGTTTGCTTTTTATTTTTGTCTTTATCATGCATGTTTTTCAAAAGGAAACTCTTTTGAATAGATAGGAAATTTTCCGGCATTCAAATTTTCTACTTGTAAATATTTGAATTGACACTGTTATAAATTCATATACAGGTGTGCTAAATAAGAGGATTGAGAGCAAATATTTTATTTATTGAAATTTAAATTGTTTTATTAAAATATCTAAGAAAATATTTTTCTTTAAAAAAAAACTAATCGTCATCTTCTGAATCTCTGCGTGAAAAATTTGTTCTAATGGGATTATAAAAATAGGACAAAGAACATATAAAGCTCAATGTAGTTGCAGCATAAAGAGTTGCAGATGAACGCGATTTGCTATCAGGAACTTCGGTTTCAACTTTGTTGATCACTTAAAAATTTAAACAATTAGTCTTTTGATTAAAGCTCTAATAAACATTTGTGCTCATTCCCAAAAAGTAATGTTTCAAAAAAAAAAAAGAGATTTTAGCTTAATCGAACTTCAAAAATTAAATCATTTAAGTGACTAATTCAAGGTAATAAAAGACTCCAACTGTGTACTAATTTAATATTTGAATTCCAACTGTTTTATTGATTTATTAAAAAATTGTTTCCGTCTTTTGATCTAAATAGTCAATAAGCTCTAAAAAAAATTACATGCTACTGTATTTTGAGGAATTTTCGGAATTTAATAGAAATTTAATACAAAATTCAGCAGAATAAAAATCAGGTCACTTCATTCCTTCAAGCAGACTGTGATATTAAGCGAAAAATTCATATCTTACCTTTTTTGTAAATATCGCTTGCATAGACAGTGGCATATTCAAGTATAATTATTGAAATCAAAAATACTTAAAAATAATTTAACGCTATTTTGACCAAAATCAAAATTAAAATTTACCATTTATCATCATCATAAATCCGAGAATTTTCTGAACTAGTGGCCTGACTATGTTTGCTAAAGACGTTACAAAAGTAATCATAAAAGTAGATATCAAAATTAAGTACGATGTGACTGAAATCACTGCCACCAGATTTACCACTTAAAAAATTAAGGTCTCAATCATATTTTTTTAAATTATCAATTCAAAAGACTTAATTAATTTTCTTGAAAAAAATTCACTTAAAAATAGCTTTTCAAAAAGAGAATTCATTTTTAAAACTACATATTTTTTTGTAAATGTAAAAAGATAATATTTTGTTTAAAATTCATCTAGATTTTTTGATAATAAAATCAATAAAATTTAAAGCGTCTCTTCCTTTAAAATATTAAATTCTTTTCTTCAATCAATATTGATATCAAAAATTTGAATTAGGAACTATTAATTTCCTGGTCTATAATAATTATTAAAAAATACCTTTAAAAAATATTATTGTATCAATTTTGATATTGAAAAAACTAGTCCAGAAACAAGATATGTATGCTTTTGTAAAAGAAAAACTTGAACATTGCATATTTATAAAGTCTTGAATACAACTTATCTTATTGTCAAAAAATATTATTGTTTTTAATATTCCAAGTCCTTCGAGAACACCAGTTGCTATCAGTAGCGAATAAGAAATATAAGTTATCACTTCACTCAAACCCATTTATAGTTTAAAAAAAATTCAACTTTAAAGTTTTCAATTATATTTATGATAAAAAAAGTTAACAAATATAGAAAATTTTTATTAATTAATTCAAAAATATCAAATATCTCTATTAACTACAATACAATAAATTAAACGATCCAGTTATCGTCTACAAAAAATAGAAATTTTTGCAAAATTTGGCAAAAATAATTTACACCATTTACACTCCATTTTAATTTTTTTGATTTAGTCATCAAATGATTTAGAATTGTTGCAGCAAAAAAGTATGGTTGTCAGAAAATAGCCGGCACTTGCAGCATAAAGAATCCAATAGGACCATGAGAACAAAATTGGTGACTTATGATCCGCTTTAAAAACAAAAATTTTAATTAGCTTTTATTTATTTTCAAGATACTAGACTTACGGGTAATTTTGGCTTCTTTAGCATAAAAAAATGTGTAGACAATTATAATTGAAATCAAAATCAAAGCTTAAATTGAATAAAATTTTAGAAATTTTGTTTAACTTGAATTGAGATATCGTTACAATTAATTGTTGTAAGTACTCCTAGGAAAAGGTTAAGTGATTTTGTTTTAAATCTTTCAACTAGACTAAGCAAAAAAAATATCCCAATGAGACCAATTACTCCAATTGATGCCAAAGATAAAACAACACAAATTTGAAGAGGAACTTAAATAATGAAATAAAATAAATAAAAAAGATTAATTTATCTTATTTACTTGTATCATTTTTGAAAAGATCACTGTTCCACCAATAGCAGGAGGTAAAAGTTTTGACCGAACCATCCAAAGCTTTTGACATAAAAGAACCTACTGCGTTTATCGAATTTTGAAAATACGCAAGTCCACCGCATCGCTGAAATATTCCGTCATGAAGACCAGGAGCATATCTATTTACAACCATATAGCTGGTTAGCATAGATATTCCTTGTGCTCCAATTGATGCCAATAAGAATATAAATGTCAAAGATGAAACTACACAGCTCATTTTTTAAAACACTAATTTTCTATGATTTAAATTTTTTTTCTAAAAAAAATGAAAATAAAATAAAAATATTGAATAGTTACAACTTTATTTTGAGAAAAAAAATGGTTAAGAAAAAACGGGTTAGTAAAATTTGGGTCAATTATTTGAAGCCTCTTAGTGGATTGTACATCAAGAATACCAATGCAAGAATATTTGTTGCTAGGGCTCCAAAGAGTGTGTAATACGACCACGAAAATACTAAAGTGGTTGATACTCCCGCTATAAAATAAAATAATTAGTTTAAAATCAATCCTTAAAGTTTTAATTTTTACGAATGACTTTAGTATCTCCGGCATAGACAAAACTATAAACAATCAAAATGATGAGCAAAATTAATGCTTAAATTAAAATAATTAAAATTTTTCTTTTTAAATTCTAATTGAAAGAAGAAAATTTACCATTAGCTAGTAAAGCAATGTTCATGGATGGTTTGTAATTTGTTCCTCTTAATTCTGTTATATAACCACTGACCACGCCGAATATCAGAGTAAGTCCAATTAAAAACATAGAAATAAATGCTAGAACTGTCACTAATTGCAATGAAGCTTAAAAAAAATATTAACTAGAAGAAAATTTTTGAGTTAAATTAAATTAACTCCGATCAGTGTTAAAAGTATCTGCGCTCCACCATAGACACTTAAATGTGTATGGGTCTTGAGTGACCGGGTATACACAACGCTGAAAAATTCCTTCATGAAGAGTGGTAAAATTTCGACTATCAATCATGTGACTGCTTAGAAATGAAATTAACTCAAAAATTAGAGTCAATTTCATCAACAAATAAGGAAGTATTGTCTCAAATGTCAACATTTTAGCTCAATTTTAAAACTTAATAAATTAAAAATATTAGAGAAAAATATTAAAATATTCAAAAGATTTGAACTGATATATATGAAACGATCCCTTTACAGAATTCCTTAGATTTCTTAAAATACGAACCGAGCCTCATAGAAATTGGAATTTTCATATGGTTCTTAATTTAGATGTAACGTTATTGCTTATGCTCAATGTATTTAATTAAAGCTTTTAATGATGATACCAAGGTCTCTAATGAAAAAACGTAATCACTTAATTAAATCAACGGGGGATTACGTGGCTTAAAGGCATTAAAAATACTCATGACACTATCCGTAAATTTATTAACTTGAAAAAAAAAAATTAGAACTTATGAATAAATTAAAATATTGAACTTTAATTAATTTACCTATAGATGAATGAACTTAACGTTATAAATAAAAGATAAATATTCTAATCTACCTGTACGAGTTAAATCGATTTTTTTGACCTTATTTCTTTGACATTAAAAATTCAAACTACTTCAAGTAAAATTAAACTGACAAAAATCATCTCATTGTTTCGTATTAATTCAGGTCTTTGAATTTGATTGACAAGCCCGTCAAAACAAAACTTATGAAGTTTATAAACTGCTATACAAATTAATTAATTAATTTAATTAAAATAAAATTTATTTATTAGATTGGTTTTTAAAAATTTTTTTTTCAAGAAAAAAAATAAACTTAATAAAAATAGTAAAAATTTTTAAAATAATATTTTTTAGTTTTTCAAAAATGGATAATACATACACATATTGTTTTTTAATCAAGACTAGCTCGGTAATATATCTAATAGTATAATATCAACCATGTTGAATAAAAATCTTGTTTCATTATCTTATAAAAAAATTTAAAATTTTATTTGAAATGATGGTAATTTTTCCTAAAAATCTACCTTTAAAATAAGTTTAAATTAATCTATCTATATAAAAAATATTTAAAAAAAGTATTTTAATTTAAACGGTTTTCTGATATTTGCTAGAAAATAAAAAGATAAAACAAAAATTAATGCTAAAAAAGCTATAACTTTTTTCTGAAAGTTTTTAATTAGTTCTGTAAGCACTACAAAGTGCAACATTCTTAATTTTCCCAAAATTCAAAGTCTGCTAATGCTGTGTAAAGTCTCTACAAAATGGACTAAAGCCATATTTGTCCAAGTTTTAATTATGAATTTGAAGAGTTTTACCAGATTGTTTATAATAGTGCAACTTTGAATATGCACCATTTTGCATTTACAGAACTTGCGCAAGTAAATGTCAAAAGCGCTTTTGACTTTTAGAAGAAAAGTAATAAGAATCTTCTTTTGTAATAAATTACACAAAACCTTTTAAACCACAAAATAATAAAATAATGGAACTAGAAACAATTATTAATAAAATCATCAAAAATTCTTATCTTAATTATTATTAATAATATTACATATAGATCGTAAAAGAGTGCTAGTTTATACAGTGCTTCTTGCTAAAAATGAAACATTCCGTTCCTGAAAATTGAATGCAATTGAGATGCATATTTATTAAAAGCATTACCATTCCATCCGTTATTTTCATCCATTTCATTCTTTTTATTCCGTTTAGAATATAATGAACCGCGCTAAAATTAGATGGATGGGATTTTTTTTTATAAGAATAGGTTTTATTTCATTTTCATAAACGGATCGTTTTATTTTAGCAAGAATCACTACATAAGCACAAGTCACACTGCTTTTCAGCATAGAACTCTTGATAGAATGCTATCTTTTGCCTATAAAACACTATTTTTCCATAATTCACCTGAAAATTTAAGAATAAAATTAAAGAAAAATGACTCAAAAACCTTTAAAAATTTTTATTTGAGACTGATAAATGGCATTGTGATCAAGAGATCAATGTTAAAGTTTTAAACTTTCAAGCAATCTATTTTCAAAAATATCAATTAGATTTTTACAGATTACAGGAAAAAATTCAAAAAATTTAATTTAAATGTTTCAATGTCTTACTTTTTTAAATAATTTCTTTTTTCTTTTTTTTTTTTTAAATTTCGTTAATTCCTCTACTAAAAAATTAAATAATTGTTTTTTCAGAAAGTAGAGTTAGAATGTCAAAAATTTTAATTTTATATATATATCTTTTCTGACAAAAATAAAGAAGATAAATAATTGATTAATTGTAATATTTAATCTTCTTTTTAAAGTAGAAAATATTAGAATTAGTAAATCTACTTCAAGTTATTTAACTCAAAATATAGTCAATATGTTTAAAAAATTCAAATTTTATAAATTTTCAAAAACTCAAAATCTAGTAACCAAATTTTGAGATAAAATTTGCAATAAAAATCAATTAATGAGTTTCAATGAGTTTTGTATCAATTCATATATTTAGCAAAATTATTTAAAAAGCATAATCGAAAAATATCAAAATTTTCTAGAAATTAATCTACTGGAAAATTATATTGATGTTTGAACAGAAACGTATTGTATGTGTATCTCTTGAAAAGTCGAAGAATATTTCTTTGTCAAAAAACTATTAAATAAATATTTATAAACTCATTTATTTATTTTAAAATATAATTTTAAATAAATTTTTAAAGACCATCATTTTATCAATTAGTTATTGATAATCAAAAATCATCATTATCTGATGAAGAAGATTTTACTGAATTTTCAAAATCTTCCTCATAACTTATAGACTCATTTTCTTCCTGGATATTTGATTGCTTTACATCTTTTTTTTCTTCATTGATATTGTCTTTTTTTTCATCTTTTTTTTGTATGTTATCTTGTGAAAGGTTTGATAGGGAAGATGATGAAGAAGACGATGAATAAGACAATTTTCTAATTTCCAAATCTTTCTTTTTATTGTCTTCAAAAGGCTCAAATGGGTCAATATATTCATTCAACTTTTTTGATTTATCTGGACTTGGTGTTCTAATTTGATTTTTCATATCTGGAGATTGACTTATTGATCTATCAGTTGATCGGTTAGTCATATTTTCATCCGTAATCTTAGAATTTGATTTCAATTTATCTTTCTGTTCAGTTTGAAGATTGTCTAGTCTGTTTGTTAGACTTTCAATTTTTGATTCCTAATTATAAAAAAAAATAAATAAAAAAAACTTTAAAGAAAAGTAAAAATCTTTACCAATTCATTTTTATCTGAGTCATATGGATCCAATTTAATAACATCAATTAAGCTTTTTTTTTCGACTTGATGAGATTTATTTCTTGGGGAACCAAAATTACTCTGACTTACAGTTTGAACTATAGGCATTAAAGAGTCATATCTTGTATCAAATGTTGGATTAAATCTGATTGCTTGATCCGTCTTATTACCAATATTTGATGAGGAGTAATTTTCACCCTGAATTATAACTTCTCGAAAAGCTTGATGTCTAGATGTAATAGAGTCTAGATGTGCTTTTAATTTATTGTAAGCTTGCATTGGAACCATTTGGTTCATACTTTGCTCTTTGAGCTTTAATTCTTTCATTTTAGCATTTAATGTATCTGCTTTCATCTTAATCGCCTTTGCATAGGTTTGAAATTTTTTCTTTTTCTATGAAATAAAATATCAAAAATTTGTAGAAAAATCTAATATTTTTTTTTACTTTTTCATTTATTTGTTTAAATTCATTAATTTTCTCAAGTGCTCGATTTAATTTTGACTGAAGGTCTTGATTTTTAAAACTCAAATCATTACGCTCTGAAATATGATCAGTTTTTATCTCCGTCAGTCTGTTCTCATACTCTTCTCTTAACTTTTATTCGATTTAGTTAAAGTTTAAGACTCAAAATAAAGTTATCTACCCTTTTAATTTGCTCTTTAAGACATTGAACCTCTTGGCCATGGAATAAAAGCTCATTTTTTTGCTTAAGATTAATTTCTGTTAATTCTTGCTCAAGACCAGTATTTGATGAAAGTTCAGTTTCAAGTTTTTGACATTTTCTAGCTAGTTCTCGACTTTTTTCCTGTTCTTTTTCCAGTTCACTTCTTAAATTGTCAGAATCGATTATAAGACCTCTTAATCGAGTGTTTTCTTTGATTATTTCTTCTCTTTGATGTTCAAATGATTTCAAACGATCATCACTTTTGTCTTTTTCTACTTGTAAAGAGCTAAGTTTGAATTCAAAATCTTTGCTTAGTAATTGAATTTTTGATTCTAAATCAATCCTAATAATAAAAAAAAATTAAAAAACCGGGTTTCTAATAAATAATTAATAATTAAAAAAAAAAGAATTTTCAACATGTTTAATGATAATTTTTGATTAATAAATTATTAAACAACAAAATCTGTCTCTATGTAAATGAATTAAACAAAAGCTGCTTATCATACCATTACAACTCATGGCTAAATAGTGAAAAAACATAAGTAGCTGAATGATTAGATTTATGAACATTCTATTTAGGATAAAAATAAAATACTTCTAATAGATTTATTTTTCTTTTTTGAATTAAATTAAAAAAAAGAAAAAAAAGATAACCCTTTTTTAACCGATAATTTTTTAAAAAGATATTTACTTGGAAATAAAAAAATTATTGACAATTTTTCTTGAAAACTACAATAATTCTTTTCTTTAACATTAGAAGCACCAAACGAGTCAAATGACTCGTTTGAAAGAATTTTTAAATCCTCATATCTTTTGAATAGATTTTTCAAATAAATATATCTTTTTTGATTTATGTAGATTTTGAAATTTTCTTTAAAAAACGATATAAATTTTTAAAATGATAATATTTTTTTTATAATATATTTTTGAATTAAAAAAAACGTGAAAAAATGGTTCTAGTGTTAAAAGAAAAATGTAGTTAAGTTTACATAAAAAGTTTGTTCTATAAAAATGTTAAAATTAGAAAAAAATATCAATAACTCTCAACTATAGATTAATTACCCAAGACTTTTGTAGAAACTAAATTTGGGGGAAAAAATTGTATCAGCTTTTGTCATTTTGCGGGATGAATTTTTGGCAAAAACAAAAAATTTATTTCAATTTGAATTTTTTTTGTTCAAAATTTACATTGCCAAAAAAATCTAATTTTTAAAAAAATTACTTTTCGTTTGTAAGCTCATTAATTTTAGTCCAATTTTCTTCATTAACTCCATTTACTGTTTTGGTCAATTCCCTGTCTTTTTCTTCAAGTAATTTTTTTTGCAATTCAACATTATTATTTGCAATTTCAATTTTTAAAATTAGGTCCTGAATGTTGTTATTGAGAGCTTCTTTTTCCCTGTTTCGCTCACCTCTTTCTTTGACCATTTCAAGTTTTAAATTTGCCAAGTCTCTTTTACAATTATGCTGCACTTCGTCAAACTTCAACTTGAGTGATGTATTTTCACGTTCAGCGTCATGCAATTTTCTAACCGTGCTTGACAACGATTCTTGTAAATTAACACTATCTTTGTACGAATTTTCAGCTTGTTGCTTTAATGATTCTTTTTCACTCTAAAAAAAAATTTAAAAATTTATTTTCAAGCATTTTTTGATTTTTACTTCAAGAACAGAAATTTTAGTCGATAAATCTGAAATGAGCTTGGAGTGATTTCGAATCAAAGAATTATTATGAGACTCAATATGATCCAGTCTTTCTCTCAGCTCTTCATTTTCTTCAACCAAAGATTTTATTTTAATCCTAAACTGATTATTTTCTCTAATAACCTCCTTTATCTTAATAGCCTCTGCTTGATTATTTTCTTGTAATTTTTGTCTAAGCATGTCTCTATCTTTTCTCAAAGCGTTTAATTCAATCTCTTGTTTAAGTTTGATCTGTTCTAAATAATTGTGATGCTCGGTTCTTTCGTGTTCATTAGCAGATCTTAAGACACTAGATTCTTGCCGAACACGACCACATTCAGATTGCAATTTCTGCAGTTCTTGCTCTAGCTGACGAACTATATCCTTATAGGGTGCTTCTATCTGTTGACTTAGCTCTTCTTTTAATCTTTCCATTTTAACTTCATCCAATTCCTTTATTTAATTTTAAAATTTTATAAAAAAATTGTCTTAAAAATAACTTTTGTCTTCAGCTCTTCGATAAAAAGCTGTTTTCTTCTTAATTCCTGCTGCATCTTGTCAAACATTGACTTGTACTTGTCCTGCATAACTTTGTTCTCTTCGACCAAATTTTGCATTTGAGATTTAAGCTCAAAAGTTTCATTTTTAATTCTAAAAAAAATCGAATTTAAAAAAAGTGCAAAAATTTCCTTTATATCACCTTGTATGATCAGTCTTGAGAACTTTATAGTACTTTTGTAATTCTTCATTGGTTTTTTTTTCATCAGCCAAAACGCTTTCTAAATCTTTATATTTTTCAGCATAATTTTGTGACGTGATCGGATTCAGGTTCTCATTTATATTGTGCTCACCCAGTCGGCTGTTGTTTGCCAAAGCAGCTGGCAAAGACAAAATTAAATTCTCATCAAAATTGCTATTGTTTCCGATTGTAGATAGCATATTTAAATATTTATTAAATAAATTTTTATTTTAAATTATCCTGGTCGATTTTCTAATTAGGACATGTATTGATTTTTAACTTGAACTAGCAAAAAAAAGAGTTGCTATGGCTATAAAGGTCTAAAGAATCCCAATTTGATTTAATGTTAAGATAATTTTTAAATCTTTTGCGAATCCAGTTCGCAAATTTTATAAAATTATGAATATTTCCTAATTCTTATAGTGATCACTAATTACATAAAATAAAAACTGCATATTCACCTATCTAAACATAAAAAACATTTAAAAGAAAGATTTTTTTTCAAAAATAAAATTCATTTAAAAAATTTAGACAAATTTTTAAAGCCAAAATGAGCACTAATCCAATTCAAGTTGAAATTGAATATTGGTAAGAAATTATTTTGAGATTATTCTGTTTTTTTTTAAAGCAATTTTAAATTTTAGCGGCGCATGAGGTTATTCATCTCGCTTTAGACAGCTCCAGTATGAAATAATACAAGAGGTTTCTAATGCGAGAGTTGAAGGCCGTGTTGGCCGTCGATCGTCCTTCGAAGTGACAATCAATGGCAAGCTAGTCTTCAGCAAATTGGCCAAAAGTGGATTTCCTGTCTACGATAAAATTGTCGAAGAGGTGATCAAGGCATCTAAAGGTGTTGAAGTCAGTGAAGTCACTGAGGTTCAATCAAGCCAGTGTGTCATATCATAATTATTTATTCTATTTTCACTTAAAAATCTAGAAATTTTTAATAACTAAATTTGAACTATTTAATCTATGATTAATATGGCTAAAAATTTGAAAAAATTGGCCATAATATGACTCAGACTTTGGTCTCTAAATATTCAAATTTTTTATTAGAAAAATTCTTGATTTTTAGAAAAATTAGTCAATACATTTTTATCATTTTCTTTAAATAAAACAATTAAAAATTTTATCATTTTTCTAATTCTTTCTACGTAGAGTGTAATTGCTCTAAGAAAATGATTTTAAACAAATTTCATCTAATAAGTTACCATGGATAAATTAAAAAATCGAAATAAATTAATTTTCTTCAATAATAGAAAATTTTTATTAAATGAAATAATTGAATCACCAAGTTTAACCAACTGAAACGCTAAAAATATTAAGTACTTTGAAGAAATTTTTGTCCATGGACATACATTTTAATATATTCTCTTTGGTAAATTAGTATCAGCATAATTTTAACTAATTTTTCATAGTAAATGCAAAATTTGTTTAATTTTCAATAATTTTTTTTTCTTTTTTTTTTGGAGAAAATTTAGTGCATGAAATAAATGCTTCAGATAGTTTGATACATTCGAATTTCTACCTATTCTTTATTTCTCTTAAATATCTATGATTTAAGTGCTTTGAATTAAAGATTAAATAATAGATTAAATTAGATGATGAGTTTTGTGGGTACCATTGCCATTGCAACAGCTGTGTTAGCATTTTTAGTCAGCATGTCTATTCACAAAATAGAAGAAGGTAAATTAATTAGTATCTTAATACAAAAATAAATTACTTTTATTATTCTAGGACACATTGGTGTTTATTACAGAGTAAATAAGATTATTAAAGAATTTTTTTTACTTTTTGCAAAAATAAGGGTGGTGCATTATTAAAATCGACATCGGGTCCGGGTTTTCATCTAATGATCCCTTTTGTTACATCATTCAAATCTGTTCAGGTTTTGTAAATTTTTCAAATTTATTAATTAATCATCTAAATTAAATTTTAATGCAGACAACTATGCAAACAGACGAAGTCAAGAATATACCTTGTGGAACAAGGTAATAAATTAACTTTTTTATCAAGTTTTTTTAAGTGTTTATTTAGCGGTGGTGTGGTGATATATTTTGACAAAATCGAAGTGGTAAACTTTTTGTCTCCTGATCATGGTATTTTTTTTATTTTAGTCTAAAACATGGTTCTCTGATTAATCTTTATCTCAAGTATATGAGACTGTAAAAAAATTTACGGCCGACTATGACAAGCCTTTGATTTTTAACAAAATACATCACGAGTTAAATCAATTTTGCAGCGTGCACAGTCTTCAAGAAGTCTACATTGATCTCTTTTGTAAGAAACCAAATTTTCTTAAACCAGAAAGGCTTCAACCTAATTTATTCTAAAGCCGATATTGATGAACACTTAAAAAATGCTTTGCAGACCGACTTGACCACTCTAGCTCCTGGTCTCTTCATCCAAGCAGTCCGTGTTACCAAACCTAAAATTCCAGAACAAATAAGAAAAAATTATGAATTAATGTGTTTTTTAAACCAAATGTCTTGTTTTGAATACTTATTAAATAGTTTTTTTATAAAGGGAAGCTGAAAAGACAAAACTTTTGATTTCAGCCCAGCATCAAAAAGTTGTTGAAAAAGAAGCTGAAACTGAAAGAAAAAGAGCAATAATTGGTAACTAAATTATCTTTAATTGATAAATTTTTTATTTTTTTAGAGGCTGAAAAGGTTTCTCAGGTTTCTAAAATTCAGTACGAGCAAAAAATTATGGAAAAAGAATCGGACAAAAAAATTGCCGATATAGAAGGTAAGTTTTCGTCGCTTTCAAATAATTTTAAATTTACATTTTCAATCATTAGTTCAGATGCAAGTAAATAGAGAAAAATCGATGGCAGATGCGGCCTATTATAAAGTTAAGACAGAAATTGAAGCTAATAAAGTATAATTCTTTAATAATTTAATTAAATAAATGGTAAATTTCTAAATGATTTTAGGCTAAATTGACACCTGAATATTTGGAAATGATAAAATACGAAGCCTTAGCTAAAAATACTAAAATTTATTTTGGAAATTCAATACCAAGCATGTTTAGTGATAATTTTTTGACATTATCTAAATCCGATAATTCTGTCAAAGATGAGAAAAAAAAAATTTAAATTTAACTTAGAATTAATTTGAAGCAAAAATTTAATTGTGATTTATTATTTTATTTTATCTTTTTTTTAACCACAATTTTTTTTCAAATAAATGGGGTAATCTTTTTGCTATAATCATACAATTATATAATCTTAATAAAACAGCCTGAAATGCCTGAATTTATAAATAATTTTTTGATCTGATTAGGATAAAAGTATGAAAATTTACAAACAATTCAAAATCTGATTTACACAGTTTAAACAATTTTTGATCCTTTTAAATAATCGTTAGGTTAAAAAGAAGGACTTTGTTCCATTCTGAGTAGCCTGAGGGTTTCCCTCAAATAAATAAAATATAAAAATAATAATAATGTTAAATTTTCATAATTTTAAATAAATGAGATCAAAATATTTATTTTTTAAATTTTGAAAAAAACTTTTTCACAAGACAAAATATTTTCGCCATAAAATTTTAAAAAAATTAACAAAATTATGAAATTTTTGAAATATTTTAATTACAAGTCCAAAAAAAATATTTCTTAAATTGGAATGCTTTACTTTTGCCCAAATTGCGGCAATGTTCTTATTGTCGAAGAGGGACCAAACTGTTACAGATTTGCATGTAACACTTGTCCATTTATAAACAATATAAAAGAAAAGATGTCAAATAGGAAATATTGTAAACTAAAAGAAATAGATGATGTGCTCGGTGGAGCGGCAGCATGGGAGAATGTTGACTCAACGGAAATTACTTGTGAGGAGTGTGGTCACAATAGAGCTTATTTCATGCAAATTCAGACAAGATCGGCCGATGAACCCATGACAACATTTTACAAATGCTGTAATCCTCAATGTGGAAAACGTTGGCGTGAATAAAAATCACTAATTTTTAAAAAATAAAAAAAAATCTTTCCTTGTCGAAATCTAAAATATCATTTTTATTTTAAATAAAAATAAAATAAAAATTTACATTAAAAAATTTAATTTTAATTTTTCTTTTTTTAGAGGATTTAAATTTAGGGAACATTAAGTTGTTTAGCTTTTGCAAATAATAACCAGGGCTGAACGAATTCTTAAATTCTATTTATGACGTGTTCTATTTTTAAACTTATTATTTTTGATATTTAAATGAATTTTTTTTAATTTAAAATTAAAATTTGATCATTTTTTAAAATTTAAAGAATATATCTTTTCGAAATGAGCTATTTAGAAATCTACGTTGAATATTGGTAAATAATAATTTATTTTTTTGTTCTAGTTAAAATATTTTCTAGTTCTTCATGAGGATACCGTCCTCGCTTCAGAGAGCTTCAGAGACTTATTCTCAAAGAAATTCCAGAAGCGAGAGTAATTGGTTCTACTGGCCGAGCATCAGCCTTTGAAATTAAAATAAATGGAAAATTGATTTTCAGCAAATTAAAAACAGGTGTCTTTCCTAATCTAGAAGAGCTAGCTGAACAAATTGCAGTGATGAATCAACAGAAAGAAATCTAAATTAAAAAGAAATGATAGAAAAATATCAAATATAAATTTTGTGATATTATTTTGATTAATGAATGTTATTTTTATAAAGTAAAAAAATGATAACATGATGTATACAAAATAGTCGAGAATTTATTTTGATTTATTATTTTTAAACTATTTCTGCTAAAATAAAATTTTTTTCTTTATTAAAATCGAATATATTAATCAGTTGTAACTTTTATTTCTTATTTATAGCATCCCAAATCAAAAATTGTAGTCTCATACATTCTAGTATTTAATATTTTTGAAATTTAAACCTAAAGAAAATTTTTTTCAGTAGTTTTTAACAAATTTCTGGATTTATTTTTTTAAACAAAAATCATTTAGACTCACAAATAAATCTCACATTAAATCTACACAGACTCAAAATTGATAAGTCTGAATGCAACTCATGATTTAAGCCTCTATACTTACATATACAAAATGATTAATAAATTTATGATTAATCAATTTTATTTTTAAATATTTAAACATTTTTGTATTTAAAAAAATATAAATAATTATTTCGTGCAAAATGAAATTGACCAAATTTTATTGACCATTCTCAAAATAAAATAATCAAAATTCAAATCTAAAGTCATTACTATATTTATTATATGTTTTTTTTTTTTTTAATTAAAATCAGACTTTGTTATAAGTCACAGTTTTAAGTTAAATCAAAAAAATAAAATTAAACTTATTATTTGTTTCAAAGTCAAGGAAAAAAACGAATTTATGAAGAATTTAAATTTAAAATTTAAAAGCTAAATTTTATTAGAATAATTAAAATTTAAAAGCTAAATTTTATTAGAATAATTAAAATTTTGAAGCAAGGTTCGCAAATAATATCACTACTGCGCTTTTTGACAGAGGCCCCTCAAAGCCCAAATATCTCTTATTCAGACTTAATTCAGACTTCCTGTATTTTTCCAATTTTTGATTAAAAATTATTTTTAAAAAAAATTTTCTGTCTACTAGAAATTTTCCAAAAATTCTAATTGCTTGAGTTTTGATTTTTTTGGACGTTTTAGTTTTCCCAGCTTTTTCGAAAAATATTGTAAAATTTAGTAACATTTAGTATAATTCTATGTAAACAACGGTAAAAACCCTTGTGTCAAATCAACACTATAAATGTCTAGAGAGTAAAGAGCAAAATGAATTATATTTTGAAGATTAACTAATTTTGGCGATATTTTTTGCTTTTGTCAGAATCAAAAACTCTTTTTTTTGCTAATTTTAACAAATTTCATTAATTTTATTGAAAAACAGTTAAAATTAATATGTGATTTTTCAAGTGATAAAAATATTGTTAAAATTAATCACTCATACTCCTAAAAAGGCATTTCTTTTACAAAATTTTTTCTTGATTAGAAATTTATATTTAAAGCAAAAATCAAAATAATAACGATTAGGAGAATTATTTTATTTGATCCTCATTGTATTTTTAACCTATTTAAAATCTTATACTCAAATTTAGGTTTTTAAAATAGCATATTTTAAAGGTTCTAAATAGAGATAAATACATAGTAAATATTTCTAGAACATATCATATAATCAAGGTTATTTGATTAGTTTATAAAAAAAAGAATTATGTTCAAGCATAATTAATATGAAAAAAAGCGTTATAAAAAGCTTTTAAAATTTGCTAATATATATTTAATTTTTTTATCGAAAAAATTTTGGAAACTAAAAAATGACTCAAATAACTGTTCATATAGAATACTGGTAATTAAACTTTAATAAAAAAGAGTATTATCTTAAAATTTTTTTAATAGTGGCGCATGAGGTTACGGACCTCGCTTTCGCGAGCTTAAGCAGACAATTTCAGCTCAAGTTCCGAATGCGCAGATAACAGGATCAGTAGGCCGTTCGGCATCTTTCGAGGTGACTGTAAATGGAAACTTGATTTACAGCAAGCTGCAAAAGGGAAGCTTTCCGAATTTCGATGACATAGCTTTGCAAGTCGCCGAATTAGCTGGAAAATAGAAGTTCAAACTTAATTAAAATGCTAAAATTAAAAAAAAAATTTTTCTAATCTAAATTTACAGTAGTTTTATTAAAATGACTGTTGTTTGTGAAAAATAAAAAAATCATGGCAACACGAAAATTTTCAAAATTTAACTGTATTTTTCGAAATGTGTAAAAATTTTTTTTTCAAATTTTAGTTTGTTATTATTTAGACTTAGTAAATAAACTATTGAATTAGAATTTGTTTTCTTACAACTTAAAAATAAATTAAAAATTTCGAATCAATTAGCAAAAAATATGTTTATTAATTTATTTCGTTAATTCACTATGATTAAGGAGAATTAAAACGCCATTTACCCAAAAAACTGATTCAGCATTTTAAAAAATTAATTAGTTTATTCTTATAACTTGTAATTTTTCCTTAAATAGAAATGAAGAAAATTAATATATTAATTGAATACTGGTAAGCAATACTATATTTTTTATTTTGAATTTAAATATATTTTCCTATTAAGTGGAGGATGAAGTTTCGCTTCCCGCTTCAGGGAAGTTCAGAGAGCTATCTTCAAAGAAGTACCTGATGCTATTGTCATAGGAAATGTTGGTCGTTGGTCGTCTTTTGAAGTCACAGTCAATGGCAAGCTTATTTACAGTATGTTAGAGACTGGCGAATTTCCAAATAGAAATTTTATAGCTTCAGAAGTAGTCAAAATTGCCAATTCAAATGAATAGCCAATTTTTATTAAATTAAATCAAAATAAATGCAACAAAATAAATTGATTATGATTTATGGTTAAGGTAAATGCTCAATCCGTAACCAAATGATGTTAGAATTTATTTGATACATTTATCGTTTGATTTATAGATAAAAATTTTAAAAATTTTTTTGGTACTAATTTAAAGATACCTTTCAAAAATAAATTTTAATAACAAACTGATTGTTTTAAGCATAGGAAAGAATTATTTTTAGTTATAGAGTTACTATAGTAATAAAAAACTTACTTTAAATATATTCCATCATGATGAAATTGACTTAATTCCAAAATTTATATTTAAAAACAAGTAAAAAAATAGTTAATTCAAAAATTTGGAAAAAAAAAAAACAGACATCCAAAATATGGCAAATTTAGAAATTTTTATTGAATATTGGTAATTTTAAATACGAAAAAAATTTTTTTTCAAGATTATTTTAAAAAATATTTTTAAGTGGTGGATGAGGTTACGGCTATCGCTTCAGAGAGCTAAAAAGAGCTATTCTTAAAGAAGCTCCTGGCGCGAAATGCTCGGGGGGTGTTGGCCGACGGTCATCGTTTGAAGTTTCTATCAATGGAAAGCTAATCTACAGTAAACTAAGAAGAGGAAATTTTCCTGATACAAACGCTATTATTATGGAAGTAGCTAAAGCAATCAAAGACAGTCAATAAGAATGTTTTTTAGCTTTTTATTTTAACGATAAATAATTTGGTTAGAATTAAATTAATGATTTTTATCAAGATAAAATTTTTTTAAAAATTTTGATAGAATAACAATTTTAATAGAACCATATTTTATCGTCATAAATTTTAGTTAAAAATCGGTTTATTTTTATGTCTATTTAATTAAAATAAAAAATAATAAAAAATAAAATAATTTAATTAATAAAATTAAATGAATAAAATTAGAATCAATTATTCAAAACAAATTAAGTAATTCAGATTTTGTGAAATTGACAAAAAGAGTACCTTTTTTATTTGATTGCTTAAAAACTTTTGTATCTTTTGAAAAAAATTGCAACTTTATACGCCTGAAAATTTTCTTCAAAAATATTTTTAGCAGCCCTAAATGTATTTTATTATTGGTATGAAACAAAACTAGATTTTATAATTTATATTATTAATTAATCAATTGTTTATTGAGCTGATTAAATAAAAAAACAAGACAATTTTTAGTAAAATAGAAAAAGAACAATAAATTCAAAATTTCGAAAATATATTTTTAAACTTTAATAACTTCTTGCATTTCTAGCCGAAACTTGCTGAAATAGTAGGATCTTGTGCAGTTTTTTACGAGCTTTCAGAATTTTTGGACTTAAATTAGGGTATTTTAGATTATTAACTTGTATGAGCTTTCAATTAAATCACAAATCGACTATTGAGTAATATTGTTTAGCTCTTTAACTAGCTTTAAATGGGTATGCGATATAATTCCTTTTAAAAAATTCAATTTTCGGATGGTTCATGTTCTTCTTAAAAAGAAAAAAAAACTTTTTTTATGTATCAAAAGCAAGTTCTGTAAATATAACTTGGTGCATGGATGCATTAAGAACATTCTGGTCCAAGCTGTACAAATTTAGTATAATTTAAATATTGACAAAATTGACTGTGTTACATTTTGCATAGATTTACGCTCAATAATCAGACTTTAGCTATTGATGAAACTTTGAATGCTTCTCGTTGTTGTATTTAGAGAATTAGTAAAGAAAAAAAGTTATAGACTTTTTTTGCATTAATTTCTGTTCGATTTTTTTTATTTTTTATCAAATTTCAAAAAATTAAAAATTATGATTTTAAGACAAAATTCAATCATTTAGAAAAGATCAGAATTCAAAAGGGGAATAATCATGTCAAAACAAGTAACGATACAATCATCTCACTTGTATTCAAATGTTGCTAGGAAACAACATTTGAAAAATGTAAAGGTGAATTAGAATTCGAAAAAAATTCTGCTAAAATTAGAATTTCATTTTTGACTAGAAAATCAATAAATATTAAAAACGAAAATGATTTTCAACACCTTAATATTTAATGTAGCTTTGATTAATTTTGTTACATGCCAATTGAACTCCTTAGAGCCCGTAAATTTAGCAGTACCCACAGATTGCATTTCAAACACTCAATTCTTTGATATTTTCTCATCTCAATGCAAAGAATGTCCTGAAAACAGCGTCAAAAAAGATGGTAAAAATTTTTATTCTAAAAAATTAGTTAAACTAAATTTTTTTAAAAAAGTTTTTAATTGTAAATGTAATAATAATTATTTTGCCTCATATGACAATGGCGGAGGCTCGATTGAATGCAAACCTTGTCCAGCTAATCAAGTCCAATCATCAGATGGCTTTTCTTGTGTAAATTGTGATAATTTGTGTAGAAATTGTGACACTTCAAGAGGTTTTCTGAGTGATACCGAATTAGACGGAACAAAGCTACTCTCTTACGAATGTATTTTGTGCAATCCTCGGGATTCAAGGCTGTACCATTCTTCTTGTAGAAGCTGTCGTCCATTTATATTTTCCTTTTTCGACGCAAATATTAACACACTGAATTGTGATGACAATTTTCTTGAATCTGGCTCAATTTTGATCAACGATGGTGGATTAATTCAACCAAGCAACTTTATATACAACATTGTTTTTGATAGTCAAACAGTTACTTCGGAATATTTGACTAACAATTTAATTTCAGCTTATGCTCAATGCGAAACTAGTAAAAGAAATGTGACTGCCTGTCAGCAATTAGCCAACATGTGTGTTCTCAACATGAACACCATATATTCTCAAACTGCAATTGATGCATGTCAAGCATTCAGCCGTCTGACTGGTGAAAATATACCATGGCTAATCTACTCAGAATCTTTTTCTTTATATTTTTCAAACTATGAAAATAACGGTCTTGGAAATAATAGGTTTTTAAAGCTAAGCTTTGAAGACAAGTGCCAAACGAGTAGTTTTCAATTTTATGCCAGACAGTACAACTTGGACGGCTCGTTTCACACTAATTCATTTGTCGATATCTCAAAATTTCAATTGTGCAATTATCTAAGTGCAACATATTCGCTAGCTTCAAAAGTATCTGCTTTTGCAGCCAGTAACTACAATCAATCTTGTCTTTTGTCCGTATCAACTCTTCTCGAATTTGGCAAAGATCCGAAATTTTTTGAACTTTTCCTAAAATTTGATAATTCATCGGAGTTTTTGCCTATTCCTGTAAAAATATTAGACTACAAAGAAAATGGAGTTCAGGTTAATTTTGAAAATGAACGAAATCAAAAATTGCACAGAAGATTTTTTATGGTTGAATCAATAAGCTCAAAACAATCATCATCTCAAACTCCTCGATTCATTCGTTACGTCAAATCATTTTTGATAAATATTAGATTAAGAGACTCTCAAACAAACGGAGAAATTTATCCACCATTGATTATTATTGATTATGATTATGTTTCTACGGATAATTTGGAACGTACAGTTGAGCTAAGCTTCGAAATTGGCTATAACAGCAATTTTCAAGCACCTGATTTGGCAATGTGGATTACATCTGGAATATTGGGACTTTTCTCTCTAGTATGGGCATTTATTCGAGCCCTAGTCTGGAATAGAAGATCAGGAAAACTAGCACCTGACTTGATAACCCTTTTTAAATTTATCATGTTCATTTGTTCTTCTTTGGGCAATGTTTTTTTTTTAATATTAATTGTCGGCTCTATTTACTGGCTTATATTCTACAAAGGACAAGGAATAGCTTATCTAATTCTTCCCAATAGTAATCAACAGACAGTGTTTATAGTAATGCTGGTGTTGGCGTTTGTGTTTAAATTAATCGATGTGCTCCATTTGGTTTTCTCTCAGACTTCTTTTGACATATTTTTCATTGACTGGGAACGACCAAAGTCAGACATGATAAATCAGCTTACTCCATCAATTGTCATGGAAAAAAACAAAGACGAAGAAAAAGATAATTTACTTAGAAAAGAGCTGTCTGAATATAATAAAATATCCTGTTGGAGAACACTGTTTGTGGCTAATGAATGGAACGAGATACAAACATTTAGAAAAATTGATTCATTGGTGCAACTGATTGGAGTTTTGTTTTTTCTAAAAGTGGTCAATTTGGAAGCAATAACTACGGCTGATTGCAACACAAGTGTCACTCCGGATCCAAACGAGTATCAGGCAGAATACAGCGGTATATTGAGAATTGCGATGGCCGCGTCAATGTACATTGGAATTGGAATACTCCAATACGTGATATATGAGTTTTTCTACATACGGTGTATTTCAGACAAAGTAGGACAATTCATTGACTTTTGTTCGGTGGCTAACATTAGTATGTTCATTATGACACATACTCAATTTGGTTTTTACATACATGGGCGGTCTCCGCACGGAAATTCTGACGTAAGCATGCAATACATGTCAAAAGCATTGGCCAAGGAAGAAAACGAAGAGACAAGCAAGCGTGGGCTTGGTCAAAATTCTGATCAGCAAACATTTTCTATTTTTATATCTAATAAACTAAGTAATGAATATTCCAAAGTTATGATTCCTTTGATTCAAGTAAAATTTTATTTTATTTAAAAAAAAATATATACATAAATTTTTCGAAAAGAAAACTATATTGAGAAAAAGTAGTGGAATAAGTGGAACTGAGTTTGACAAGCGAGTTCTAGCCTATAATAATTTGAACAAATTTCTCATGGGCTTTATTGATAATGTAAGCACTTGATTTATTTAAAAAAATTCTTGATTTTTGAAAAAAATAAAGATTTTGCGTAACCTGAAATACAAAATTGTAAGAAGAAATTTATTCGAAAATATTTTCAACATTGAATTTAGAGATCCTAGCAAAAATGGATATTTTTTTGCTGGTAAGCATCATAATTCTTATTAAAAAGGAAGAAAGTTAAATTTGCTAAATTTTTTGTTTTTTAAGACGAAAATCGAACTTTTGAATCAGTTCTGTTTTGTGGTCAAGAGCTTAAACTTTTCGTCTTTGATTTAATTACATTTTTGTTTGTTGATTACTTTGCCAAAAATTACGTGCTTGCAGCTTTTTGTGTTTTTTTAGTCATTAAGGTAAATTTTAAAAAGAAATAATTTTAAAAAAACTTTAAATTTTATTTTTAACTAGATTTACAATACATTAAGAAATGATCTAGGAAAAAGAAACATCTCCAGAAAAACTTTGGTTGATAAAAGATTCTTGATTTAATCAAAGCAAAATTTGTATTTTTTTTTATTTTTTTTTGTCTAGTTTATACGCAAACATTTTTTAACACAATTATATAAATTTCAATTAAATTGAATATTAGTTTTAATTTAAAAAATATTTTATTATGTTCTCTTAAAACCATTATCGGTTAAATAAATCTTCCTTACACCAAGATTAAATTCAACTTATTTATTTTACTTGCTAATGAAACTCAAATGCAACCCTTAGAAAGTAGTTTTCACAATTTTAAAAAGTGTATTGAGAGGAAAGCAATCTTTTTAATCAATTTTATAGACTTTATGAACACGTTTTATAGTGTTATGGCTCCTCCTCAAATATCACGACATGCCTCCCAGAATTTTGAATTAATTCTTTGAATTCAACAACGATTCCTTTAGGTATGCATCACAGCTCAATTGCTTTTCCTAACTCGTACAGAACCTTCGGGCCATATAGAGAATATAAAAGATCTAGATTTAGTGCCTCAATTCGTAAGAGAAAAGCCAAAACATGGAAAAATCGAGAAGCTTGAACGCAATATTGAATAAATTGGACTTGAAATAAACAACAGAACAAACACAAGTCTTTTGAACTATCAAAACACTAATTCTGAACTTTTAAATGAATAATTTAAATCATTAATTTGACTATTGTTTCATTATTTTAAATTCGGGACTACAAAAAATGCAAAACAGGATTCTGAGAATTGTAAAAATTTTTCCTCTCAAAACAAGCATTGATACTATACATAGAGTGCTTAAAATTGATAAATTATAAGACAGATCAAACAAACTATTCATTAAATTTATGAAAACGAGAGCTCAACATGAACTAATCGCAAAAAAAATCTACGATTACCTCTCTAAAAGACTCAATGAATCACAAAAAAATTCAGAACATTTCTTGATAAGCTACAATTATAAATTACAAAAATATTCTTAGCAGGTTGGCTGAAAAGAAGGAACTACGCTATTCCGAGCTCCTTTAAATTATATTTTAAATAAATAAATAAATAAATTAAATTAATAATTGACCTTTATTCTCTCGGAAATTATCAAGCTAAGAAAAGCTAGTACTAAGACTGTAAAAATTAAAAAAATTTGACTTTAAATAATTTTTTTTCATTTACATAAGATATTATTTTAAAATCTCAAAATCAATATATATGTGAATTTTAAAATTTAAGGATAATACCTTGTATTGATAAAAAGTTATTCGATAAAAACATAAAACTCCTAAGCTTAGCAGATTATAGAACAATGGTCATTTCTCGTTGTTTCATGATTATATCTTCTTGAAAACTAGACGGAAAAAAAAGCAATCTATGGCTCTTTTTAACACGTATATAGTGTCATAGACTGTAGTTAGGTGTCAAAAGTATTAAAAGGCCAGAGTGTATAAATTTTGAAGTTAATGTCCAAAAATATATGAATTTTAGTCAATGAAAAAGAAATTTCAATATTTTTTAATTAAAAAAATTAAAATTCTATTCTATGATTATTACTGAGTATTTGACCATAAAAAAAGAAAACATCTAGTATAGCGGAACTACGTTAGTCTTCCTGATTTGTTTATTTTAGTTAAACTAAGTTGACCGAAGAATCTATTGAGGTTTTATTATGCAATAACTTTTAATACTCTAAAAACAAAAGAAGAAAAAATGAATTAAAAATTAAAATAAAAAAAATACAATTTTATTAATATCTACAATACTAGTTTTTATTTTTGAGGTTATAAAATATTTGCGATAAAAACAAAGTATAACTATCAAAATAAAAATATATTACTTTAGATAAAAATTAATTTTAATATATATGGTTCTAAAGTTGAAAATTCTTCCATGCAAATATGAAAATATACTTTAAAATATAACGCATGTTACAAAAATCATTAAAGATAAATTTCAACATATGTATTACTTATCAGTAATGATAGGATATATTTAAATAAAAAATATCAAAAGAACCTTTATTATTAATATAATATTTATTTAGGCATCTTAAACAACTTCAGAACAATTTACTGATTGAAATAGATGAAATATTCGATAGATTAGTTTTTTTTATTTGAAAATATCAATATTTGATAATTTTTTTTATATTGAAGATTAATTGCTAAAATTGAATTACTGGTAGTAGTAGTTAATACTGCGACCCTTAGGGCAAAGTTTCCTTGAAGCTATGGCAGTAAATTCGACTGTTTCCTGAGCCATTGGTCCAGATTATTTTTGGAGAGTAAGCTATACCGACATTAACTCCTCGGTTAGTCAAAAAAATGATAACGTTGCATGCAGTTTTTCAGTTGTCCCCTAGATTTATTATGTCTTCTCAAGCTGTACTTCCGATTCCTAACCATTCTCAAAACTAATAATTTCATGTCCATTAATTATTTTAAATAATTGAACTAAATCACCTCTTATGCGCCTAATTTTGAGATCGGTTAAGTTAAACATCTTAGGCCTTGTGGCATAATCATATTTCCGAAGTGAAGGAATGATCTTGGTCGCTCTTCTTTGTATCTTATAGACTTCTGAAATATCTCTCAAGAAATGGACACCATGAACTTATGGAAAATTCTAAATGAGGTCTTACTAGTGCTGTGTAAAGCATTCTTAAGAGTCGATGTTCAACTTCTTGAAGCTTTTAGCTATCATACCTAAAACACGGTTTTCACAAGAGGCAAAATATTTTATTTGGTTTATCCATTTTAAATCATTTTGAATATAAACTCCTAGATCCTTTTCAAGAGTTGTTTTAGTTAATTTCCTTGTACCATATCTGTTAAAAATTGTATACTCAAAGCAGGGGTTTAATTAGAAGGAAATTATTTTTGAAAAAAACTCTTATTTAAATAAAAAAAAATACTAATATAATCAATTACTTAAGTTATTTTTTTAAAAAGTTTTACGTGGCAGCAAATTGATTGAAAAAAAAAATTTAATCGAACGATAAATAATTTCCTAGAAACCAAATAAATATTTAGTTTACCGTTTTGATAGTTCTTCCAAAATTCAAGAAATTGATTTTGTTGTTCACATTTATTTTTCTACATCAATAAAAAATCGTAAATTAAAAATGTTATCTTGAAATAAAATCTTTAAAAGTATAGTCTATTAATAAAAATTATCTAGTTGCTAATGTTTTATCTTTTAAACTCAAAATAAATTAAGATTAAACTAAAATATTTTCAAGTTTTTTTTTCAACAACAAAAAATGCGTTTCATTGTCTTTTTGATATTTTTATTTAAAAATATTGATGACTCAAATCAGCAATCATTTTTGATAAATTCAATAAATTTTGGAAATTTCAATTGTTCAGAGAGTGAAGTTATTGACACAGTTGGTCTAAAGTGTCTCAAATGTCCCGTGAACAGTAGTCCACTAAAAGACCGTAATTATTTTTTTGAAAATACCCTCTGTACACTATTTTTATAAAAGATAATATTGTCACCTTTTATATTTTTCAATTATATTTTTCCTTAAAAAATCAAAAAATCCTAAAATTCAACACAATGCAAAGCCTAAATTTAATATGTCTTGCACAAATAATTTATTTTCATTTAATTTTAATCATGAAGCAACCAATAAACCTCTTAAGTTTCTTTTTCAAATTTTCGGGTTAAGCTAAATAAATGACTTATAACTATATAGAAATAGTTAATTAAGTTTTGAAAAAATTAACACAAAAGAGAAAGTTTCGTCTTGCTTCACATTTTGTTAGCTGTGAGCATATGCGATGCTTTGCTCCTCTTACTCCTCCACTTGGTCCTTCATTATTTACTGAGCTCATGAGTTTCGCATCGTAGTACCAATTAACATGATTGTACTTTTTGTCGATTTTATAGAAT
>PJRA01000313.1:3175098-3188847 GCA_016987375.1 Brachionus koreanus | reverse complement strand
CTTTGCATCAGAAAAAAAAAACCAAAACTTAATATCATTTTTATTTTTTGAGATATTCGCTTTTAATTTTTGTCCATTTACTTATGCATCACCCGTTATTCAATTGAAAAAAATTTGTTTATAGGCTTGGATATATTTGTTTTCTCATAAGTCTGACTTTTAAGTAATTTATGTACTTTATACCATATGGAACCATTTATTTTAGTGATTTTTATGTGATCTTTTATGAACCTTAAGTAGAAAATTAATAAGCTACCCTTGTTTTTATCTGGTTTTGTATCCTAAACGATTAGGAAACATGTGATTACATTAGATGTACGTTGTAAATTGGAAACTTAATATTAATTGAACGCAATCTCTATTCTTGTTTCAATCCTATTTTTATGTTAGATGTTATTAATCAAACTAGCTTAATTTGATGGATTATATATTTCTAAAGTTGATCTAATTTGAAAAAAGTTTTAAAGTCAAACTGGAAAAGTTATTTAAACTTTTGATTTTTGTTAAAAAAATAAAAAATATAAAAAGAATTTTTTTTTTATTTTATTTTCATAAATCGAAAACAAAGACTAAAATCATTTATGAAAAATGACTTTGTAACGATTCACCCAAAATGTCCTCAAGTTCTTTGATAACAAATTGGACTTTGTCTTCAACTTCTTCAACTGGATCTTCCATAAGTTCGGCCAAAAACGGAACTGTCTCAGACAAAAACGAATTATAAACATCACCAACTTTCTTACAGAACATGTTCAACACATCTAAGGCTGCTAAACGAACTTGCACCGAATTATGCTTAGTCTTTAGTAGCAATTGATAATTGAACTTTCTCAATAGACCTTCATCATTAACTACACAATAAGCCAAATTAGCTATACATGGACCTAAATGCTTATGGACATAAACCGAATACTCATCAAATTCAATTTCATTTTCAATTTGATCAATCACAGGCTCCATTAACAAATTAAATCTTTCCCTATTCACATAACTACGCTGTGTATCATTCAAAAAAACATTGGCTAATGTGTCCACAATGCTATAGAGTAAAACGTTTTCTTTTTCTCTTAATTTATCAAAAAATTTCTCTTCGACTTTGCTTGAATTTAGTTGATTGAGTAAATCGGCTGCGCTTTGAGTGAATTGCGGTGCAAAAATTACAAACAAATTTTTCAATTTGTCCGAGAGTCGCAATGCTATTCTATAGAATGTGATTAGTCTATCCTTTGGCGGATTGTTGCTAGTAGCCCATTCATACACTTTGAAAAATATTGGCTTAAACAAATCCTCAGAAAGCTTGAAAGTAAGCTCAACAAAAGCACCAATTACGAACTCTTCGTATTTATTGAGCTCTTGGGTTAAAAATCCTTCTAATGATTGTCGTTTCTTGGAAACTTTGGCTCCTTTATTTTGTTTTATTAACGCTGTTCTCAGCTCGAACAAAGTCATGAACATGGAACGCAATAATCTTAAATTTGATATTAGATCTTCATGATTGGAATTTTGTATTGCCATACGCGCTATCTGCATATAGTACTCTACATGTTTTATCTTCATTTTGTGCTCGGTATCCTTTGATTCTATAAGATTAGCCGATTGCTCGGTCAATATTGGCGCCAAGAGACGCAGCGGCACTTGTTTGGTGATTGTTAGTCTCAATTGGCTCAATTTTAGTTCAATATTGGGCGGATTTGCCGGATCACTTAGGCCAAGACGGACCAAATGAGACAATGAACAAGATAGATGGACCACTTTTTTTAGATAAGGACTGAGAAAATTTGACATATTCTGCACTATCTTGAGCACACATGTCACACAACTAAGTGCCAATAGTTCAAAATTTTTAAATTTATTTTCTAATTTTGGTTTTTTGCCGCAAATTTTCAAATTATAATCATCAACAAGATCTTGATCGACGGTGGCTATTTTCGATTCGACAAAGTCAAGTATTGACAATGTAAATGTCATTATTTGGTTTAAATATGGCAACGAATTTGACTTTAATTTCAGACATACTTCACCAATGCATAGCAAAACTGATGAGAGCAAATTTGAATTGTAAATCAAATCGTCATTTATGTACAATTTTAAATCAATTAGATTTTCGCTCAAGAATTTAAGAACTTTGCCAAAAGCTAGTGGATTTTGATCGCCAATTCTCTTGCACAAAAGTTTAATCGAAAATAGAACTGTTTGATTGTTTATTTCAATGTCAACATGGCTGATGTCATCACTTTTTTTCAACTGAATTGAAGATAGCAAGTCGTCAATCATTGTTATCATTAGTGTGGTCTCTTGGTCGGTGGGCTCGTTTTTACGCAGCTTATTATTAAGCAAACTCAACGATCTGCGTCTAATTTGCATCGATTCATGCTTAATCAAATTTTTAATAACTTGACAAAATTTTTTAGAATCAAGTAAATTAATGAGTCTTTCCAAGAGATCATAGCTTTTGTTCATCAGTGCCTTGTGAAATTTTTTCATATCGCCTAGAAGAGGCTGAGACTTGGCTGCTTGTTCAAAACTTGCCAATACTTGGCTCAATTTTAAAATTAATAAAAGAATATTTTCTAGTAATTTTTCAAATAGCATCGAATGAGAGTCATCCTCGACTAGCTTGCTCTCATAGAAATCGGCCAATTTTGAGATCAGACTATCTGAGATTAGCATATCGCTCACAAATGTTAGCAAATTGTATGCAAGATACTTCATTTGAAGAAGATTGTAGGTGTCCAATTGACAGGCCAAGTGCGAGTATATTTTTTTTCTCTCATCTTTGGTATTTGTTGCCAAATTGGTAGCCAAAGTGAACAAACTGGTCAAATATTTGGTCAAAAATGCCACCAAATGCACACTGGACTGAATTAGCTGCATCGGTTCGAACTGAACATGCAGTGATATCATTGAATTGAGACAAATTTTGAGAGTGTCGCGAAGTTTTTTTTCATTTTTTGACATTTCCTCATCAGACAAACTTCTATTGGCCAGCAATTGCTGCTGTTTGCTTTGAAATTTCTCCAAATTTTGACTAAAATCCATCAAATCACTACTTTGTACCAAATAGTGATCAATAGCTTGTATTATAGTGATCCAAAGATAGTCATTTAGGCCGATTATATTCATCAATTGATCGAATATAATGGCTTTTCGGTGTGCTGGTATGTGTGGCAGAGCAACTACGAATGATTGTAGAATTTTGCAGACTAGACTTGATACATAGGGAAGTTGTTTTTCGTGTCTTTTGAGCACATTGACAGTGGACACAAGTCTGTTCGCTCCGGTCAGGTTTTCCGCAGGTTGTTGCTGAGGTCCTGCTGAATTAACCGAGTCGACAATGGCAGGCAATATAGATTTTATTATGAGACTAATAATTTGAAATGAATATGAATCGTCTTTGCGCGCCAATTTATTTCCAACAAAGACAAACATGATTAGCACATGTTCAAGAACTTTTTCTGGAAATATTCCGGCTATTTCACTCAAAAGAATTAATATATGCTGCTGTACGTTTAGTCTGTCCTCAGTATCACGTTTTGTTTGCAATATTTGCATCAGTAGTTCAATGTTAAACTTGGACTGGTCCAGTTTGGTCTTATTCTCCAATTTGTTCAATTTGTATATTTGTAACAAGCTGTTTAAACAGCTAATTTCAAAATATAAATAGTTTTCTTGTTTATCTTCGGTTTGTTCAATTAAAAATTTTGTTTCAATTGATTCCAGCACCAAAAACAAATGGGGAATTAAGTCAATATAATCTTCGCTAATCTCTTGGCCATCGACTTCCATCGAGTTCTCTTTTCTGACCAAATTGGACTGAATAAGTTCGAGAACAAGCCTAAGCGAACGCCAATTTATTGTTTTGGCGTTTGCATGCTCCAAATGCATTTGCTTCTTCATTTCTTTGGTAGTGTTTACCTCACTTTTTTGTATTTCCAAATTTGCTTTTTTGTTTAGCAAATGAATTAAATGGCTGGCCGAGAGATCAAAACTAATGAGTGAAATTTTGATCTGTTCCAAAAAGTCTGTGTTTTGTTCAATTTCGGCTCCGCTCTTCAAACTCTCTTCGACCACTTTGGACGAATTGAACAGCCATGAATCAAATAAACAGCCCATGAACTCCAATTGTTTTTTAATATCGAGCAACTTGAAAAATTCCACATTTCGGCTTAATTTGGACACTAGAACAACTTTAAAACACTTGACAAGTTCAGCTGGTTCATCCAAATTTTTATTATTCAAATAGCCGACCAAGTAATCGAAACATTTGTCATTTTGATTGAAAAAATTGGCCGATTTTTGACTCAAAATAAATTCACTAGCAACAAGATGGATTATTTTTTTGTTATTTTCTACAAGATCAAAGTCTTTGGAGGCCATTAAAGCATCTGATTCAGTCAATAGTTGTACTAAAATTTGTACTAGAACATTTAAAAGCTTAATTTTAAAATCATCTTTGACATTTTTGCATAAATCTAGTATCATGTATTTGAATTTGATCAAAACATGACATTCGTAATCTGAGTCCAAGTCTTTGGCAGAGTCGAACTGAGCAAATTGATGCGTATTTTTAAGCTTGCTTATGGATAGCTCTAAATTTTGTTTGATCAAATCGACAAATGCGGTATCAGAAGCCAGAATTTTGTTCAAGGATTTTGTTCGAACATAATCGGCTCCGTCTATTTCGATTTCTTGCCTATGCTTGAGCAATTTTTTCAAATACCCCTTCCATACACAATCATCTTCTAAATTTTTGAATATCTCTTCCAATAGGACAACAGTCTTTTGTCTAAGTTTTGAATCATTACTGGTCAAAGTCCAAGTTAAAGTCAAAATAAATGAGTCCATAAATTTATGGTCTGTTTTTTGACTAAAATTTATGAAATCATTTATATTTTGAATTAAGAGATTGACAGTTTGAAGCCGGCATGCTGTTTCTGTAAGCATAAATTTGAACACAAACTGGTAAAATGAGACAGTAGATGGCTTAATGGTTGTTCCATTGGTGGACTTTGTTGGTGTATGGGTCGGAGTGTGGCTTATTTGTGAAGAAAAGCAATTTGATGTCATAAATTTGTTCACTATTGGTGTAAATAGGCCCGGATTTGACTCGAGCTCATCACACAAATGCATGTACAATTTTTCGAATATATTTTCTATTTCTATTTTAGAGTTTTTGTTGACAAAATTTGAAATTTGTATCGATATAGATTTAAATAGTTGCATGTAAATCAAAATAAATGAATTGAAATTTTTTATTGTCTGCTTGGCAATTGCTTTGAGATATTCGGTCAAACAAACATGCTTTAATTTGAGCTCAGTGTCAAACGATTCGGTTTTTGATTTTTTAATTTTGACAAAATTTCTAAAATATTTTAACAAATTTAGAGCTATGTTTAAAAAATAGTCGGAATTTTGCAAAAACAGACACTGTGTTGTTAGTCTTGTCGAGATTTCAAAAGCAAAAAAATCAATTAGATTCAAACCGGTCTTTTTAGTTGAATTCAATTGATCAAAACAAGCTGGTTGAGCTACACAATTGTTTTCTTTGTGGGCCAATAGATACTTGACCGACAGTTGCAAAAATGATTCGAAATTTTCACTCATAGCCTCATCATTGGCGTCCGAATTTAACTTGGTAACAGTGATAGATGAAGCAACTGGATAGAATTTTTTTGTAGCCGGAGCAACCACACTCTCTTGTTGAACTTGGGACTGTATTTTTTTAAAATAATCGCTTGCTTTCAAATCATCAATCAATTTTGAACAGTTTAATTCGAACAATTTTGCTGAAACATTTAGAAATAGATTAAAAAAATCTTTTTCCGGATATAATTTAAATATTTCGTTGAAATACAAATCAATTAAAATAGATCTACAACTGAGCCATTGTGATGCCATGTTGTCTAAATTTTGCTTGATTTCCTCATTGCTTTCATCATTATCTAAAATTCTAGCATAGATACGAGGAGTAAAAACTTTTAAAAGAAACTCTTCATTATTAATTAAAGAATCTAGTGGAAAATAGTTGAGCAAGAGAGCACCAAAGTTTAAAATTTCCCTGTAAACTAGACTAGAGTTTTCGCTTTTGAATTTAATTTCAATTTGGCTTTTGACAAATTCAGGCTCTAATTTTGGATCACTTGAAACTAATTTAAGTAAGTGAGAAAATCCAGCAGCTCTCACATTCTCATTTTGATGATTTAAACTCAACAACAAACTTAATTCACTATCGATTTCTTGATGCTTGAATACTGACTTGAGCATCAGCGATTTAAATTTAGTAGACAAAAAGCTCAAAAATTTTGATTTGGTTGGCTTGTCCAAACTCAGTAGGAATTTGCTAAGAACCGAATCAAACTGAATGGGATATTTGGTTTCAAATTTTTTTATCAAATCAATCAAGTGATATTCCATGAAAATATTTGATATGCTTGTTTGACTAGTGACACTTTGGCTGAACAATTGGTCAATGAAAGACTCAATTAGTGCTGGCATGCGGTTCAAATTTAGCAAATTGCACAAGCTTGATAGACACTTGTAAAAATCATTTGAATCTTTCTCTCTAATTTCCTGTATATCAGCCTCGTTTGAGTCTAAATCGATTGTGACACTTGAATTGTTTTCTCTGTCTTCTTCTATCAGTTCGTACAAGAGTCGATTGGTGAAACACTTGAGAAATTTGTCAACATAATAGTTTTGATTCAAGTCATCAATTGTTGAGAGTAGCAATTCGAACATTTTTGGTTGAGAAAAATTTTTTAAAAGTTTTTTCAAAAAATTTTTATTCATCAAATTTGTTTGTGATGACTCGTATTGAGACTGAATGATTAGGCAAATAGCCAAAATGGCACTTTTCAAGCAGTCAATGCCTTCGGCAGACAAATCACTCTCTCTAAATAAAGACAAACCTTTGGTCAATGCAAATAGCGTCCTATTGACTGTTTCGGCAGTAAAGTGAAATTTTTCAAACAAAAAAGAAGAAATTAAATAAGATGTTTGTTTGTATGGAATGATATTTGACTTGAATCCAGCAAAGAGGACTGGCAGTAACTGGGCAAAAAATGACTCCTCAATTTTGTTTGAATTTTTTGTGCCAGACGACGAATCGGACAAATTTTTTATTGATTGAATCAATGTTTTGCACATGAAACTAAGAACTAAGTTTAAATTTTTTTTCCAGTGTTTCGTTTGTGATTCGGATTGAAGAGAATCTTCATCTCCAAAAATGTTTATTGTCTCATTTAAGTAATCAATCAAAAAATTGAAAAATGATAAATCACTAAAAGCATGAGTAGCTAAAGAAGACGATGCCAATTGTACACCATGTTTTTGATTGTCTTCCAGCCAACACCAAAATTTTGCATTTGAATTCTTGAAATCTATGAGCTGAAGAGCCCGAACAAAAAAATTTGTTTCATGATAAGGCAAAATACACATGAAAAGGTCATTAATGTTGTAAATATGAACCTGATAGCGGTAAACCAACCATTCTAGGGTTTTATGAGCTGGTTTTAGCATAAAATACGGAGAAAGATGAATGAGAAAGCGTCGAATCTCCTTATCAAGCTTTTCATTCACTTGTTTTGTTTGAATGCCTCTTTCAAATGTTAAACTAGTCGAATTGAATAGTGTCAACTCGAAAGATTCAAATGTTTCTTGGTCTATTGCTTTTAGCTGTTCGAGACCGTTGATTGCGATCGAATAAACTGCTTCAGAGTCGAGATTTGCTGCTTCTTTTGGTTCGTAGAGAAAAGAGACACGGCGTTTGTCGTTTATAGAGGCTAAAACGTTCGTTTGAGGAACTTGAAGCCGTTTAAGCTGCTCACTTAAGCTTGTAACTTTGGGCATTTTTTATGATTTTTAACAAAATTTATCTTTGAAAAAAAATCAATTAGAATAATGTTTATTTTGAAAAAATTGTTTTTTTTTCAAGTTTTTAAAAATCAATTAAAATTTGAATAAATTTTTTTTAATCCTCATTCATAAACAAATGATATCAACACATGGTTTTGGCGAAATAATGTAAATTGAAGTGCAAGTTAAATTAAAATTTAGGTTTTAAAAAAAATTCAAAATTAATTTAACTTAAAGTTAGCTTTTTGAATTTCTTCTTAATTTAGATAAACCTGAATTTGGCTGATTTCTTATTTCTTACTTTTAGCATGTAGCATTTACTTGATGGATTATTTCCTTCAAACTGCTATGTGTAAAACACAAACTATAAATCTAAGTTTAGATTCATCATAAAAGTAAAGATATGTAAAAAGTTGCTCATGGAACATCTTACCAATATCATTTATTTGGTTTGCAGTGTAAATTTTGCTTAAATAAGCAAAAACAAAATTTTTAAAATTGAAATAATTTTTCTTCTAAAGGTTTACAAAACATAATTCATCTTTCAGAATGATTTTTAAACCATTAGAAAAAAAATTACTTCAATTTTAAAAATTTTATTGTTTTTTTTTTCAAAAACAGATCCTAATTAACATTTAAGTATAAAATAGACCTTTTTCATATTATCGACTGAATCTAATAATTTTAAAAATAAATATTGGGTGTTCAAAAAGTAATGGCCTTTATTTTATATAAAAAATTAACATGCTTCTTTAATCAAAGGGCTTTGAGAATTATCATACAGGAAAATATTAATTCTTACAGCAGTAAGAAAGTTTTTATTGAATGTTGATTATTTTTTTAAATAAGGAAAATTCATTGCTTCTGCCCATTATATAAAAATAACCAAGAAACAAAAAAGAACAAAAAATTAAATTTTTTAAAGATGTTAAATAATCATGATTATTTTTGGAAAAAGAGGAATTAAAGATTTTTTTTAATAAAGTATAAATTTAGAAAAAAAAACATGAATAAATAATTTTGTAAATTAACACCTTATTAAAAAAATAAAATACTAACAAAATAAAATTTAAATAAATCCATTACTTTAAATTTTTGAAAAATTTGAATCAAAGAAATATTTTCCTTTTTGTTTTAATTTAAAGATAAAATTTATTTTATTTTCACATGATGAATTTAATTTATTGGAAATTTATATAAATTTTTTGAATTTGTTGGGTTTTAATTTTTATCAAATATGAATCAAAATCTTTATAGGTTTTTTTTATTCAAGAAAACTATTATAATTTTGTGGCTTTTATAGTTTATTTGGGAATTTGTTAAATAAATTTTTAAATTTTAAACAAAAATTCGATTTTATTATTATAGAAAAGGAGTTGTTGTTTTAACATACTGATAAAACTTTTTATCATACAGGCAAAACTTTTCAGTATACCAATTTTTCATCATAACATACTTGCATTTTTAACATACAAAAACCATGATAACATTCTAAAATCTCTTTAGCACACTTAAAATTAAAATAGAATTGAAAAAAATTTTGAAAATTTAAAAAAATGGAAAGAAGAAAGCTTAGGAAAAAGTATCGTTTATAAGACAAACCGAACATATCAAAAGGCTAGAAAAATATAAAGATTTATAATTAAACGATTAAACGGATGCCTTTTCAAAGGCAGTGATGAGATCAAAATCGATCTTAAAGCGCATTATTGCTATTGTAAATCCTTTTTAAATTTAAAATATGCGCTCATCTATTTAAGGTAAGATACTTAAAAGAGTCTAATGAGTTCATGAACAATCGCAAACGTGGTGATAAAATAAAAGCAGCAAGTGTATTGATAAAAATTGAAATTAAACTAAATATATTTTTTAAAAAAATTTCCTAAATTGATCAAAATTCAATTCAATTTTTAGTTAAAAAAAAAACTAAAAATTTTTATCAAATATATTTTTATTTAAAAATTGGGTATGCTAAATAATTTTTTGCTTTTTTAAAAATGGAGGTATTTTTTCTGGAAGAAAATATGTTAAAAAGTAAAGTATGTAGGGATGACAAATGGGTATGCTAAGCTTTATTAGTGTATTGAAAATATTAAAGACCTTTATAAAAAATAAAGTTAAATCATCCAAAAAAATATAAAAAATCATTGTTTCATTGATAGAGCGCTTTTAATAAAATTTTACAGCTTCAAGAAGTTTAAAATGAAAATATTTCTTTAGTCGATGATCGATGTGCTTAAAATCTAATCAATTTAGATCAACTTAGTCTTTTATTTGCACGACTTAAAATATGTTTAGACATAATTACTAAATTGAGAATTTATTTTTATTCTTGTAAATATTTGCTAAATAAATCATACTTCATTTAAGACTAAATTATTTTACACATAAATTTGTACAGACAAATAAATATAAACAATGTGATTTAATTAATTTTGAAATTTTGAAGAATGTTGAATTTAATATTCGAAACTCATACACAGAAATATTTGAAATCGGCGATTTAGATAAAGTAAATTATGAATTCAGGACCTTTGAATAATTTTTCAATTTTTAATTGCCAAGAATTTAGATCATTTGTATATTAAATTTATTTCTTCAAATCGAATAATTTAACTATCAGGGTGCAAAATTTAGATTTTCACTTTTTCAATTAAAAAAAATATATATACAAAAATTTTCATTATCATAAATAATACTTGTATTTTAAGAATCGGGGTAGTTTGGACCATCTGACCCATACGGGTTTATTTTATCATTCATATACTTCAAATTGTTAACTATATTTATTTTTATTTCTTCTATAAAAATTACAAACGCAATTTCTCAAAAACGCAAAAAAAGCTCAATTTTCCTAAATAATGACAATGAATTTTTCTAGCTCATCTTCAACAATTAACTTTAATACTTATGATTCTAGACTATTAGCAGCAGAAATTTCTCAAAATTCAATAGAGTCGACTAATTTAACTTACAGCATGAGCGCTGAAGTGACCAATCCATCGACCAGCACTGGATCTGGCGAGGAGCCTGAATACAAAAAGATTAAACTGGTTAATTCAGAAGAAGATCAAAAATTGAACAAATTAAATTCTGACTGTGTCATATCAGGTGGCTTTTACATAAATAAAAAGTTAGAGGACCGCATAGGCGGAATTCTTTGCTGCACTGTTTGTCTTGACTTGCCTCAAACTTCAATTTATCAAGTTAGACATTTTTTCCTTGTCTTTTTGTCCTCTTTTTCTATTATGAAAATTTTAATAGTGCTCAAATGGTCATCTGATGTGCGCAGGCTGCTTTGCTCATTTGCTTGCTGATGCCCGACTAAAAGACGAACAAGCAACTTGTCCAAACTGCAGATGTGAAATTAGCAAACAGTCATGCTGTCGAAATCTTGCAGTTGAAAAAACAGTGTCTGAACTTCCCGCAAATTGTCTGCATTGCAATGTCATGTATCCCCGAAATCTTTTAGAAATTCACCAAAAAGAGGAATGCATGGAACGACCAATTAAGTGTAAATATAGTCAAATTGGATGCAGTTGGGAGGGACCGTATCATGAACTGGAATCTCATAGTCTAGAATGTGCTCATCCAAACAAGCCTGCTAAGGATATTATGGAATTTTTGCAAGAAAATAATTCCAAAATTCAAGAAGAACAGAATGTTCTTGGTCAACTTGTTAATTTTTTATCATATGAAAAAGTTTGCTTCAATGGTAATTTATTTTCTAAGAAAAAAATTTTGTTATTTTAAGAGAATTTGAAAATTTCTTGTCCAAGTTTCTTACTATAGAAAAATTTTTAAATTAAATTTTATTTTATTTTAACAAAGATCTACAATTTAAACAATATAAAACTGATGAGATAACCCCAAAATTGTACTTCGAAACAAATCGATTTAATGCATTTTTTCATCAATGGGTTCTAAAAGCCCGAGTAAATGATAATCAAAAAAATCCTAATTTAACGCTCAATCGATACTTGAGTTTTCAATTAATTCTAAAATCTAAACTGAGCAGTTCACATACAAGCTTTCCGATTTCATTTTGTGCTCTAAAGGGTCCATTTGGCGAGGTTCCAATCAAACCACGAGTTCATACATTCGAGTTTAACCAAACTAAAATGGAGACAGAATTTATAAAGCTAAATATAAAAGCAACTGATTGCAACAAATTGCTAGCATCAAAAACTATTAATTTTAGATTTTTCATGTTTCAACCATAGAAATGATATTTAAGTCGTTTGATTTTTCCTTTTTTTTATTTATAAACGAGCTTTAAGTATTTAACTTTTAGACTTTTTGTATTTATTGTTATTTACTAATAAAAACTATTTCAATTATGTTTATTAATTGCTGTTTAAAATTTTTTTTTAAATTAAAAAGGCTAATTTTATTAAGTTAAAACTGAATTGAGATTTCACTTGAAATATTTGTGAGACAAAAATAAATTTTGTTTGTAGATTTTCAATTTGAAAAAATTTTTCTAATAATTAAGCTTTTTTATTTGAAAAATCTAACTTTTAAATTTCATTTTCCAGAAATAGTTTGGTTTTTCTTAGACAGGATTTGACTTAAAGCCTTTTTCAGTGAAAAGACAATATTCAAAACTACTAATTAAATATGATCATTTTATAGCAAATTCCTTGTTTTACAAAATCATTAAAAATTTTCAGTGTGAACATCAAAAATTAAACGTGAAAATAAAAATTCATCTCTTCAAAGCGGTTGTCAGGCCTGTTCTGTTATATGGATTAGAAAATTATGCACTTTCAATAAAAAAACTACTAACAGTAGAGAATACAATGGTCAATGGTCAATCAAAATGATAAATTTAAGAAAAAATTCACGTTCTACAAATCTTCTTACGTCTTGAAAAATTAGCATTCCTAAAAAGACTTGGTAATAACGAACTAACAAGGAAAATACTAAAAGAATTAGATGGATCCGAGACAAAAAATTAAGTAACAAATCTAGCCTAAAGAAAATAATTGAGTTCTTAAACTGTGATCAGCTGGATTGCAATGTTTTAATCCCACTACTCAACCAAAAAATTAAAGTAATGTCGAAGAAAGTGAACAATGGAGTAAGTGACTCAATAAAAATATTCCTAGATAACAATGAAAATGTAACATAGAAAAATACTAAATGTACTACTTCAATCTCATAAGTATTTATTGAAAAAAAAATACAAAAATAATCAAAAATATGTCTTAATTTTATGTTACTTATGTTTAATCCAGAAATTTGGAAAAATTGTCTGTAGTGCATGTTGCAGAGACGCTGCACATTAATAGCAGATTTTCATTATTTATGACACAATGTGTGTTTAGCTTAGTTGCATTTACAGAAATAATTAAGAGAATTCTAATTGGAATTTACTAAAGTTGTTCTTGAATTTTTTATTCTAAACTATGCCAGGCTCTGTAAATTTTATGTTTTCTAGAGTAATTATGAGCTTTTAAGTAGTAAAATTTATAATTATCAGATACACCCTAAAAGAAGACTTTTACAAAAGTCAAACAAAAAAGTCAAAAGGCTTTTTTTCGAAAAAAAAATTTAATCCAAATCAAAAGATTGAAATAAAAATTAGAAAAAAAATTGTATTTTTTTTTAAATTAACTTTAACAAAATACTAATATAAATTATAATAAAATATTTGATTGATCATTATTTCTCAATCTTTCTTAAGGTATTAAAATAAATGGTAATTTTTATTAAGAATAAGAGATTATAGAATAAGATATTATGAATAATAAATTTTGATTTTTTTTATAGTAAATTTGAAACAGCAAATTGAAATATTTTGAACGCTAAAAATAAATTTTTTAACGCTAAAATATTAATTATCAATTTAGGATTTTATCCTTGTTCAACTGCTATTTTCAACAAGATCAT
>PJRA01000313.1:3164879-3175044 GCA_016987375.1 Brachionus koreanus | reverse complement strand
CTATCGCTTTTTTTCTCATTCATTCAATCATTTAATTTAATTTAAAAATGAAATATTTATATATAAAGTAATTCAATGAAATAGGGTTGTAAAGAACGGTGTATGTCATAAATTGTGCCATTTATATTTATTCAATAAACAAAACATACATCTTTATCTTTTGAAAATAAAGTCGAATAGTGTAAAGTTTATTTTGAAATCAGCAACTTTTTAATTAATATAATTCCATTTTAATACAAAAAATACAAAGTTTCTATCAAAACTTTAATTAATTTAATTATAATGCTTAAAAAACGTTTAAAAATGCATCAATTTAATTTAATTGTAAAAAATTTAAAATGACAAAAAAAATTGTAAGCTATTCTATAGAATATTTAAGTGATAAACGAATTAATTGTTTATTAAAAAATCTTGAATCAGCTGAATATTTTATTTAGAATTTTTTTTATCTAATTAGTTACAAATAGTTGTATTTAGTTAAATTATTTAGCACATAAAGTTTGTTAAACCTTGTAAATTATATAACAATTAATTTTGCATAAACAAAAAATTATGCTTGAAATAAATTCATTAAAATCTTAACACAACAAGAGTGTAATAATGCGTAGATTCTACTTCGTATATTATATATTCTTGAAAATATAAAAAAAATTAATTATGCGAAATATTTCAATTTAAATGTTTTTCTTACGCGTAATTTCGCGAATTAAGTATTAAATTAAATTAAAAAAATTGCAATTGAAAAAAAATTTAATATGGAGATAACCAACAATCGTTTTCGAAGAAATAGACTCGGTGAGTTAGAATCTTATGTTATTATTATCTAATAAGAGTTAATAATAAAATTTAGAGAGCTTGAATTCAATTGAAAAAGCGGTAAGCCATCTAAAATCAAAAATGAATATCCCATCAGAGGAGAACTCCATAATCGACACTCACAAAAATGATACAAATCAAAGACCATCAAAATATTTGCGCTTGGATAAAAAAAAATTTGAAATTACATTAAATAAAGAGATTAAAAAAGGTATCTGCTAAAATTTTTATTAATTTGGTTTACAATAACATTTTTAGAACCAGATCTTTTGGCCTTCGATCAAGATCATTCACAAGTAATATTTATTTAGTTTAAATTTAGATGTTTAAAAATAAAGTCTTCATAGGACTGTAATTATTTATCCCAAGAATCTAATTATTGTCCATCGTCACCGAACAATTCATCAAACGGGATAAACGATCAAAATTTAAACACTGATCTTTTGAATAATTTTATGGTAAATAAAAAATATAATTTTTTTCAAAATTTATTCAATTTTATTAGCTTCTTGCTCCAACATTAGTTGATCAAAATTTAAACACTATTAGTTTCGAAGTTTTTAAAACATTTGCTCAAATTGTGCAGAGTACTTTTGAAAAATTATCAGATGAAATACAAAGACAAAAAAAAGAAATAGACGAGCTAAAGAGATTCCTTCAAACCAATAACAATACCGAAACGTTTAAGACAATGGTGTTTGCTTTTCTTTATAAATAAAAATTTGAATAATTTTTTAAAAATTTTTAGATTTATGATGGCAAAGATTTAATGGAAATAAATGCCAAAGATCCGAAAAAATACGCTCTTTGTATTTCGAGAATTATTTTTAGTGATGAAGAATTAGAAAATTGTCTTTTAACCAACGTTCCAGAAAAGACTCTGCCTCAAACGAGTAGAGTTCCATTACCGGCTGAAAAAATGAAAGTTTTTAGAGGTAATAAATAAAAATTTTAATTGATAATTTTATAAATTTTTATTTTTAAGAGGCTATCATGAAGAGATTCGATCTAAATGATACAAGTTTTGGTGAATGGTGGCCCAAAATAAAGGAATCTATTAATGCTTGTGGTAGACACAAAAAAGCAAAAAAAAAGAGGCAGTTTCAAGAGTTCGAATCTTCTTTTACAAATACGAGCTAATTAATTTTTGTTATCAATTTTTATAAATAAATTTTTTTTTCAATGTAAATTATCAAAAAATTTATAATGTTTAAAATATTCCTTTTTTCGTTTAAAAATAGTATTGTTGGTTTAGCTTGGTTAGTCAATTTTAAGTTATCCAAATCTTCTTAAAGCTCTAATTAAACAGAGACATGTAAATTCGGGTGTTTAATTTTGAACTAATTTTAATTGTTATTTTTTTTTGGGAGACCAAATTATAGAACAAATTTTGGCTAACCAAAAACTGGTTAACCTAAAATTAGTTAACCAAAATTTGGTTGACCAAAAATTGGCTAACCTAGTTTTGCTTATCTAAAGTGGGTGATTTTGGTCGATCAAGCGTTGGTAAATTAAAATCACTATTTAAAAGCTTTTTATTTATAAATAATCTTTCATTCATTTTATGTACGTAAAATAATACAAAAAATAATAATTACACGAGTAAACATGTTTTTTTATTTGCTTTTTTTTATTATTAGAAAATTCTTAGATTTTCTTTTTTTATTTAATAATTTTTTTTCTGTCTATGGGACTTAGATTCCAATAAATAAATATGCTTACAAGACAATTTTTTTAAGATAGAATTTTCATCACTTTCTCTTGTATTTTGATTCAATATTCATTGTGTATGAATTAAGTTTGAGTTAGAACCTGTTTTTAAAAATTAAAGATTCAAAATCACAAAAGTTAATTTTTAAACTATTTATTAAAAAAACTTTTTTTGTAACAAACAAAAATATACTTAATAAAAAATGTAATTTAATAGCTTAATTTTACAGTATCTTGCATCGTGACGCTAGTATAACTGTTTTTTTTTTCTTAATGGAAAGTAATCATATATTTATAAAATTACTCTCAGGTTTCTTAACAATAGTTATTTTCAAATTTACTACGGTAAAACCTTGAAAGCTTCTCTGTGATAATGTGGTGAAAGGAGACATAACCCCAAATTAAAACCCAGTTTTAGATTCAGGGTCACAACATTTGATTTAATTTAATGGGCTAATTTTCATTTTAAGATAAAAATTAGGTATAAATTTTCTAGAATATTTAAATTTTATTTAAGAATTTTAGAATTTACTAAAAAATTTTAATTTTTTTATTTAATCTCAAAAATATTAATAGTCAGTGTTACTAAATTAGAAAATTTTATTTAGGCTTTAAAAAACTTAAAAATTATTTTTGTATTTTTTTAAAAGCATTCTTTTTTAAAATTCATGGCTTTTAAATTTAATTTTTGCATAAAATTTTCAACAAACTTTCTAAAGAATAGTTGTTTGATTTCGTTTCTAGAAAAAATAAGAAATAAAAATTGTTAATTTTATTATTTATTAATGTGTTTATTAATTAATTTTTAGTATTTTTATTATTAATTAATTAACCTAATGATTTTCAATTAAACCATTTTAGGAGAGAAAAAAATTCAATTCATCTTTTAATTCTCAAATGAATAAAAAAGATCTAATTTTTTTGATTTTTAGACTATGCTTTTAGTTTTAAGAAAACTTGGTGAAAAAGAATCAAGCATTTTGAAGCGTCCCTCATCAAAAAATTTTGTTCATACATTTCGGATTAAGAGTAATTTAGATTTGTACCAAAATTTGCCATTAATCCAAGATGCTATCTATAAATGGATGAATATGCATGAATTACTAAAGAGTAAAATCATCAAAGATAGTTTGGATAATGAATATTTTGCCTTAAGTGAAGAAAAAATTTATTTAAAAAATGTTCAATTCCTAAAATTTGTGTCCAAATTTGAATATGGGTCCCAAATAGAAAATTTTCTAGATGAGTTGAACATTTTGCTGATAGAAAAAGAATTATCGAATTTAATTACTGAAAAGGATGAGTTACTTTGGCGTTTGGTCTTTCTAAAAATTGAAGTTCCAAAAGCTTTGTCAGTATATGAATTTGAAGTTTTTTTCAATGTCAATCATGTGATTTCCGAGGCTCGAAATTCATACGCTATTTTTTATCAATTACTCAATTTAATCGAAGAGTCCTTGTTAAAAAAATCGAGCTTGAATCAAATTAAGTACAAATTAATTCCGCCACTGGAAGAGCTTTTTCCTGGATGGATCGAGGCTAGAAAAGATAATTACTGCTCTCTTAAGCCTTTAAAGAGACCTCATTTCAATGATTTGACCAAAGCCAAAATAATAGAATTTAATTTTACAAAATTATTAGGTGAAAAGGACATTCTCAATGGAAAGTTCTATTCATTATTGGACACATCTGTTGCTTTTGAATTAAATGACTTGATCGAAATATCAAAAAATAGTAGTACAAAATATCGAAAATTAGAACTAGACCATTCAACTAGTTCAAATTTAATTAAAAAATGTAAAATTAAAAATGTCAAATTCACATCATGCTTAAACTTGATAATAATAACTAGCTTTATTAAATTATATAAATTAAATGGACTTGATCTAAATGAAATTGTATTCTATGTATCAGTAAGTTTAAGAGATTCAAAAAATTTATTCGCCGATAAAAAAATTGATGACGAGATAATGGGCTATTACAATGGAGGTATTATCCCGGTTTTTTACAATAAGTATAAAAATGTAGAAGATTTGATAAAAAATTTTTGGACCGAAAGCAAATTAATGAGTGATGAATTTCATCAAAATTTAAAAAATAGCGTTCAAAAATTTTGTCCTAAATTTACAATTATAAACAATAGAGAAAAAGAACTTAGCATTCATTTCGGAATGTCAAATCTTGGTACTCTTTCGAACTTTCTCACCAATGATAAATGCATTGAAATTACAAAGAGCTACTTTTGTTCAAATATTACATCTACTGTAATTGACAGATTTTTTTTTAATTATATAACTACTATAAATGGTAAAATATTTTGGGGAATTGGTTTTAATGGATTTGGACTGGAACAATATATTCCTGATAAAATGAAAGAATTTTACTCTGAGATAATTGATAAAATTTTAGAATAATTAAATATTTTAGAAAAAGATTATTTTGTGACTATTTCTCGAACTTTCTCTTCAATTTTGATATTTGTTTTTAATAGGCTTCCAAAATCTGCCCCAAAACTCTAAATGACTTCTAAAAAAATCATGTATAAATAAGTTATTTGAAATAATTTTCATTTATTCAATTTTTTTGTATTCGAGTATTTTAAATAACTTTAAAAATTGATTTTTTCTAATTTCTTTATCAAATAAGCATCATAGAAATGGAAAATATCTCAAAATTCTTGGTTTTGGTTGGTAAAATGGAAATATGTCTCTTTGTTAAATGTTCTAATTAAAATATATTTAATAATTTTATTTAATTGATTAGATCGATTTCAAAAAAAATATATTTAAATGCACTTTAATTTAACTATATAACTTTGAAGCCGGTCCTATTGGCCAGGATTTCCAATTTGAAGTATTTTATTATCATTCATTTTGATATTAAAAACAAAAGCTAATATAAAAACAATTCCTTTCTGCTTACATATTTCTTATTCCCAAAAATAACAAGCAGCATCGTTTATGTTTTAAATGTTTTATGTTGAGTCATAAAATTTTTCGTTTTTTAAAGGACTGGATATTTTTTATTTTAGCATCGTTGTAATTCTAAAATTTTAAGTTAAATTATATGTTAAAATAAACAGAATTGAATGCTCTTCAAAATGATACGTCTAACTCTTTGTTTATTTGGTTCTAAAAAATTTAATTAAAACTAAACAGAAAACTTTTCTCAATCATAATGCTCTGCATATGGCTGTTGAATCAACACCAAGTACTCACCAATTATCAAATGATCGTTACACATCACATCATACTCCTTAAAAAATTCTCTAGATGAATAATTTTTCAGACGTATGTTTACTTGTGATGATAAGTAGATTTATTTTCGAAATTAAAACAACAGAAATCAATGGTTGGACCATCTCAATCAGTTTGATTAAGAGAAGATGATATGTGTTCGGTTAATATTCAAATGACACAATATATAGTCCAGATTTTTCTTCTTCTGGTTGTCATCTTTTTCGAGCATTTTCTAAAAAGAGTGCATTTTAATAACCACAAACGGTATAAACTAACTTAAATTTTTTTTGTGATAAATAAAAAAAAATTAAAAAAATCGCACAATTCTTTGACTCACTCTAATAAAAAGTTTTGAGTATTCAGTGATGTTAAAGTTTTAATTCGAAATAATTTAATTTCAAATTGATTTAAACTTTTTTATTTTAGCATAGCTTTATCAAAAATTAAAAAAAAAATTCAACAAATAAGCAATGTTTTATTTTAAATTGTAAATCTCACAAAAACTTCAAAAAACTTTTGGCTATCAAACCAAAGACAAATTTTAGAACCTAAATGTTTTCATTTGTGTGCAGAAAGAATTAAATATTCGCAAATTAAGAGGACACGACACGACAAAAATAACTTTAATTTTTTATTTTTAAAATTATTAATCACGAATATTTTTTAATATTTAAACATGAATAATAATAATAATGAAGCCCATAATGTAAATCAAAAGAATGCAAGCAACAAATAACTATACATTTATGTCTCTATCTTTCTTCTAAATATTTTTTCTTGGTCTTTGTAATAATTATAAGTAGATAAAATTTTTAATCAAAAAAAAAAATTATTTTTGATCATGAGACATTAATTAAATGAGCCTATAAAAAAGAGAGCTATTTAAAAAACAATATTGAACCGCTTTTTTGTTTTGAATCTTTTTGGTTGGCGAGCGACCAATTATTGTCAAAGTCAGCTTAATTTTACTTAGTTATTTTATTTTGTCTAAGTTGTGTATTATTTAAAAAAAAAATAAAGTAATATTTGTCTGCCACTTTGTTGATGTGTATGAGCTATTGCTTTAATTTCTTTTTTTGTCCCGATGTGTATGCTACATACTGCAAGAGAGAAAAAATTGATTTTTCAATTATAATTGATATTCTGTAAATTTTCTAAATTAATTTAATTTTTAGAACATAGGTTATTGACAAAAATGACCGATGAGAGCTCAATAAGCGAAGAAGAAAAAGTAATAAGAATGTGTTTGGAAAAAAAATTTAAAATTTTAAAATTAATTCTTAATTTAGATTAAGATTGCAGCTAATTTTTTATTCCATTCACCTCCTGGAGAGTTCAAAGAAGTTTTTCTTGGTAATAAATTTTTCATTTTCTGTCATTTTGTCTTTTTCAAATCCAACCGTTTTAAGTATAAACTTTCATATTTTTTTTTTAAGATTTAAGAGGATTACTGAGTGATGATAGAATCTTGAAAAGAGCTTTAAATAAGTAAACAATAAAAATTAATTAATAATACGTTTTAATTTATTTAAAATCAAGTACAAATGCACGCTACAATCAAGACCAATTTGTACATTGCAAGCTTGAAAATTCTTCCGAGCCATGCATTATAACCGAGTTTAATGAGTTACCAAATGGCTGCTACTACGACCCTAGAACCAAAACATCGTTCAAGTACAAAATTTTAAGTAAAAATATTCAACCTAAATTGTCTAAGATTTTATTTTAAAGATTCGATCACCTACAGCTTAATGCCGCTGAAGTCGAACCGCATACAGACATTGATAAATTATCAGAGCCTTGGCGCGCGAGTTTAGAAGTCGAATTAACAAGCTATGTGAAAATTCATTATAAAGACGCGGCTTGCAGTGTTTTTGGTTCTAGCGATCAAGGACTGGTTACACTCGTTTGCTGCACAGAATCCCACAAATTTCAACCTTCAAATTTTTGGAATGCACGATGGAGAGCTAGATGGGCAGTTACTTTTGAACCATCGACTAAAGGCGAAGTTGAATTAAATGGTGTTATTAAGGCTCAAGTTCATTATTATGAAGATGGAAATGTTCAATTAGTAAGCCAAAAAGAAATAAAAGAAAATGTGAATATTACGGATGTAGAAGGCTCAGCTAGACAAATTGTTAGACTAATTGAAAGAGCCGAAAATGAATACCAAAATGCCATTTCAGAAAACTATAAAACCATGTCAGACACTACATTTAAAGCTTTGAGACGTGCCTTGCCTGTTACTAAGTCAAGAATTGACTGGAACAAGATTAGTTCGTACAAGATTGGTAATGAGTTGAAGTCGTCGCCCACGGCCTAAGATTCCGTTCAAAATTTTTTATTCGAACTAATCAAGATTGATCATTTAAATTCGATTTTTTTTTAAATTGTATGCATCTTAGCTTTTCTTTTTGAAAAAAATAAAATCTAAAAGCTAGCTTTTTCACTAAATTAAAAATTTGTACTTAAATTTTTTTAGGAACATAGATTGTCATTATATTGTTTGGTATCTATTAACAGCTTGAATACGCGATTCATCATTTTTCTTAAATTAATTTTTTTTTCTAATTTTAAATATTTTTATTATTATAAAAATAATAGAATAAAAATTATATTTAAAAATCAAATTTAAAATCAACATATTTAACACCTAGTTATTTGTCATAGATTTTGGCCGTTTTTGTTTTTAATTTGAAATTTAGCAAATTTTAGCACATATGTATAAACTTTATTCATGATATATTTTTATTTTTAGGTAAAAATTTTGGTTTATCCAAATAATTTTGAAATATTGAAACTTTTTTTACCAAATCAAAGAAATCCCTTTTAAATGTTTATTTTTGAAAAATGAGATGTGTAATTAAATTAAGTTAAATTAAAAACAGAATCATCGAAAAATGTTGAAAACGATTTTCTACTTTTCTTTTATTTCAATCATATCGGTTGTTATCTAAGAAAATAAATTTGAAATAAAATATTGCTAAATTTTTTTTATTTACTTGGGGAAATTTCTCTGGAATAACAGCAACTAAATTGTCAATAATATCTCCTTGAATAGTCAAATCATCTTTATCACCTTTCGAGCATCCACAAGAAAATCGCTGGGCAAAAAATTTTTTCGCCACTTCAAGCTCAATACCATTGCTTTCCAAACCGGTTATTATTGTTACATATTTGTTTCCTTTACGCTTTTCTTTTGTAATTAAAATTCTACTCGGTTGCTTTTCTTTTTTGGACTTTGCAATTCCCTTTCCGCCTCGTTTTTGGTGATTTGATTTTTTTTCGCCATCGGCTTCTTCTCCTCCAGCCTCATTCACTTAAAATTATGTTTAAGTTCGTTTTGCTGATGCTCAAAAAATTTTTACCTTGAAGTTCATTTAACTTATTAAAAAGATCGGGATGATTTTTGTTCAACCAATCTTTACATGCATCTGGATTTGGAGAATATTCACACAAATCGGTTGGAAGACCACATTCTTAAATGAAAAATTTAAGTCAAACGAAACAAAAATCAATACTAACCTCCACAATAAACAACATTCAATGGATACTTAATATTAGGATCTGGTCCTGGATAGTCAACATGCTTAGATGAAGCTGATTCTTCTGTCGAATCCATTCGTTTTAATAAAATAAAATTTTTCTGTTAATGATTTTTTAAAAATTTATTTTAATAAATTCTAAAAAAATGAAAATCAATGATAATTTTTTTCCATTCATCTAGGGTAAAAATTTAAATTTTATTTTATTCAAAGCATGGCAAATTTTTATTTTTTTTTAATCGACCAATTCTTTATTAACCATTGTTAAGTTAATTATCAATGTCAAAGATAAACTGTTTAACTGATTCAATTTTAATTAAATTTTTTATTAATTTATTTTTTGCTAATATTTCTAAAATTTATTCAATTTTTTAAAAATAACTTTTAAATAATTTCTAATTTATTTTTAGATATTGTATTTTTGATAATTAAAGTTCGTGCAATAAAAAGCTTTCACACTATCTTCATATTCAGTTTTGGACTCATTTTCGAATTTTACGTATATAAAATTTTAGGTGGGTCAAAATTTTTTTTGTTAGCATTTTTTTTATTTGGTTTCTCCAACCCTGAGCCTTCATTTTTAATTTTTCAATCACATTTATTTTCGAAGATACTTGTTTGGAAATTGATGAGATTGCTTATTTTTATTTTAAAATCTAGAAATTAGAAATTTTCTTTAAACAAACGTAAAAAATAAATAGCATAGTTTTGTTCAGAAATTGTATTAATTCATTTAGGTTAAGTTGCTTGAAAAAATTTGGATCCTGTAAAAATAATAATAATAATAGTTAATATTCTACGGTCAAGTTTAGTTAAACTAAACTGACAAAGCAGGAAGACTAACGTAATCCCGCT
>PJRA01000313.1:3143219-3164528 GCA_016987375.1 Brachionus koreanus | reverse complement strand
AGTGTCGTCTTGAATTAGAATTTGATCACTTGTATTTCTAATGACGCTAATCAATTTGCTGTCATCCGCAAACAACTTGCAAAAGTGATTTACTAGCTCTGGTAAATCATTTTTGAGGATCAGGAATAGTAATGGACCAAATATTGAGTACAAGTACAAAAAAAAATGTTAAAATTTTTCCGAAAAAATTCTAATTTTTTTTTCAAGATAACCTGCTCAAAATATAAAGCATTTAACTCTTTATCAGCAAATTTGTCAATCGAGAAGATTCGATAGATTCTGTGATAAGTAAACTTAAATAAGATCTACTTTATATTAGGCTGTAATGTTTCAGACTCTATAGCCAACAAAAAAAAGGTTATCATATAGGTAGAATTCGAAAACTGAATCTGAAAACTTATATGAAACTACGATTGATTAGAAATTTCAGTATTTTATTTCAAAAATAATTCCGTTTGATATAAAATCTAACTTTCAAATTTAGTCGATCTTATTCTCAATTTTTTATATAGATTTACCATATTTCACAAATTAATTTCTAAATTTCCTATAAATTTTTAGTTGATTTAGAATTCTAAACCATAAATTTGTTTTATTTTTAACAATGCAAACAATCACTTCTTTTCAATTTTTTGGAAATTTTAAAAGAGAAATTTAAATCCTTTTTTTATTTTTATTTTTTAAAATTTCCCCATATGTTTTAGCATTTAACCAATGAATTGTAATTAAGTTTTATTCAAAAGTAAATTCACTGTAATTTACAATTTTAAGAATATCAGTATTTTTAGATCATAGCGTATTTCCTTGCGTGAAATTGTCTTTTGGATTTTTAAAATTTAAAAATTTGAAAAATTATCTTTTAAAATTCATTTTAAAAAATTTGGTTTAAGTTTTATTTATCTTTGAAAATAGTATTTTAGTTAATAAGACATAAATTATTTCATCTTTATTTGCGATTACTTTAAATTTCATAATTTCCCATTATTTTTAATAAAATATTTATTATAATATTAACAATTTCGTACTATAGACAAAGCTTGAGTCTTATAAAAGCGACGCTAAATTCATTTAAAGCAAGCAAGTTTATATTAGAGGAATTTGCTTTTTGTTAAAATATATTTTGCACACATGCAAGCTTTCTAAAAAAATACTTGCAACAAATATTCTCTATCGCTTAGAATTTATTTCAACAAAAAATCAAATGCAAATGCGTTTATAAACCGATAATAATATAAATTCATAAAACATTTCAATGATAATTATTTCTTACTCTGAAAATAAATTTTTATTTATCAAATAGATTTAAAAAAATTCTTTTTGACTAAATAAAAAAATGTCTGTCAGTAGACCAGCTGCCAATCTAATGAGAAGACCTTTACAAACTGAGCTAAAAAAACATGTTTTGCTTGCGTTTGGTATTTCTGCTGTAGCAGCTCTTGGCTTCAGAGCTTTGGTCTCAGAGCCAAGAAAGAAAAATTATCAAGAATTTTACAAGTAATTTAAAGCATTTGAATTTGATTTTTAAATTTTAATAAATAAAATAAAGAAATTATGATGAACAACGTCACTTTAAGCGTATGGCTGAAGCCGGTGTCTTTGACTCAGTAAAACCAAATGCTGAAAAATCCGAATGGATCGCTGATTACGAGAAACAAGTTGATGAAGCTATTGCTGCCCTCAGAAAATAGATTTTTTAAATCTCTTAATGTAAAACTTGACGAAAATATTTTTAATTAAAAAAAAATAAAATAAAATATAGACTATAGTGCGAAGTTTTTTTTTAATGCTTTTAAAATAATGTTAGTGTCCTACTAAAATTTCTTATTTTGACATACCCCTAGCATTTAATGTTCTTTAAAGTTAAATGCTCGTAAAACAGCATTTTTGTTAACCAGAAAAAAAGCTTATCTTCAAAAGCTTATTTTATTTTAGAATAATGATTCACAGTCTTTTTATTATAAACAATTCAGGGTATTTTAATAAGTAAATAAGTTAATTTTTTGTAAACACTCAATTAATTTTAAAGGGATATTTTCATGGAAAAGCACTACAAAAGTGTTATCCATAGAAATATTTGTGATTACTTTTTTGAAGCTTTGGGAAAATGCGCTAAGCCAGAAGACATTCCAGCTGTTATTTCAACACCTCATCACAAATTGATTGTGATATATAGAAAAAAACTTTTTTTCGTTTCAGTAGTAGTAAATGAAGGTAAATAGTTACTAATCAAGAATCACATTCTTTATAATATTCATTAAGTTTCTCCATTATTTGTTATTGAGATTCTTCACAGAGCGGTTGATATTTTTGAAGACTATTTCAATGATTGCACTGAGTTTACTCTAAAAGAAAATTTTGTGATTGTATATGAGCTGTTGGATGAAATGCTAGACAATGGTTTTCCACTAGCCACTGAATCAAACATTCTTAAAGAATTGATAAAACCCCCAAATATATTTCGAAAAGTTGCCAACATGGTAACAGGCGATTCGAAGTTAGTTTTTTATTTTTTGTTTAGTTGTTGTGGTCTCATTTTGTTTTTGAACTTAAAACTTAAGTTTAAGCTCAACCTTACCTACTGTTCAGCTATCAAACATACCATGGCGTAGACAAGGAATTAAATACACTAATAATGAGGCTTATTTTGATTGTATTGAAGAAATAGATGCCATAATAGACAAAAATGGTTCAACAATTATGTGTGAAGTTCAAGGATATGTAATAGAAAGAAAAAGTCTTAAAAAATGTATTTAAAATTAAATTTAAGATTGATTGCTGCGTTAAGCTTAGCGGAATGCCTGACTTAACATTATGCTTTACTAATCCAAGACTTTTGGATGATGTAAGCTTTCATCCTTGTGTAAGGTTCAAAAGATGGGAGGTAAAATATTTACTTTAGCTAAATTAAACTTATTGGTATTTAAAAAAATTATTAGAGTGAAAAAATTTTGTCATTTGTTCCTCCTGATGGAAATTTTCGTTTGATTTCATATCATATCGAATCTTTAAAGTAAAAATTAAAATTTTAAGCGAAAAATTACAATTTAAAAATTATAAACACTAGCTCTGTTTCAATTCCCATTTATTTAAAACACAATATTCAATTCAAAGAAGGATCAAACGGGAGGTTCGAAGTTACTTTTGGTCTTAGACCAGGTCTTGGAAAATCGGTAAGCATACTTTATTTAATTGACACAGAAGAAATTGTGAGATTTTTTATTAGGTTGAAAATGTTCAACTAAATGCAGAAATGCCTAAATGTGTCTTGAATATGTCATTGACTCCTACTCAAGGACGATACACATTCGATGCTGTGAAAAAAACCTTAGTTTGGGAAATAGGAAGAATTGATCCATCAAAAATCCCTAGCATTCGTGGAAATGTAAAAATTTTGTTCGTCTTTAAATGAAAATTTTTTTTCTTATTTGTTATTTTAAGATAACTGTCAGCAACGGTAGTCCGTTACCAGAATCAAATCCTCCTTTGCATTTAAATTTTCAAGTAAATCAATTTGCAATATCCGGAATAAAGTTTGGAAGACTGGATGTTTATGGGGAAAAGTATAAGCCGTTTAAAGGAGTAAAATATTTAACCAGAGCTGGCAAAATTCAAGTTAGAACGTAAAAAATGGAAAAAATCAAACAGAAAATCTAGTCATTTGACATAAATTATTTATTCTAAAAATGTAAATTTTTATCGGTCAAGTCAATACAGTTGATATAGCTACAAATAACTCTTGAAAAAATTTTCATAAATTTTGGCCCATTTTATACTTATTTTTAATTCCATTAATAAATTTTTTAGTTAGTTTGAAAACGTTGGCTTGATGTTTTTAATCGTTTATTTCAAAATAAAAAAAAATACTAAATTAAATTTTTATTTTCAATTTCTTATATAGAGCCTTTAATCAGGCTTTTTTCAAATCAGAACAGAACATGTTAATTCAAATATTTTAGATATTAAAGAATGCATGTTTGGCTAAGAAATGAACCACTTAATAGCTGTGCAATAAACTATCCGATTTCTCATCATATAAATGCAAATGTAAGTTTTGGATGACAAAAATTATCAATAATTATTCGCTATTTTAAATATTTAGACCCTACGAAAAACAGTAAACTATGCGAAAAACAAAGGAGCTTCAGGCTATCCAAAAATTGAGTAAATCTATAATCAAAATATACTTTATATAATTTTATCTATTTCGATATTTAAAAGATACTCAATATGGAGATATATTGCATGCAACAAAATAAGCATACCGGAGCACTTGGCATGGATGTAAGATTTTTTATCACATTTTACTACTTTCTTCAAATACATTGGCTTTAAATAGCAAAGTATTAATTGAATCATTATTTGAAATAAAAATAAAAAATGGACAAATTATTGGGTGTTTTCCAAAAAACTAAAATTTACCTATCTCTTTTGGTATAACTAAAGAACATAATACATATTTTGATTATATTTTGAAAAATAAAATCTAGTTTTTAAAAAGATCTCTTGTTTGGGTCACCAAAGTAAAATTTTTATAAAACTAATTCTGTTTTCTTGCTTCATACTTTTTTTTTGTTTCATAATGGAAATTTAGCCTTTAATTTTATTTTATAATAAAAAATAATGATCAAAAGACTATTGAAATTTTGCTTTTTAAAGCGCTGAAATAATAAATTTTGATACAGGTTGAAAATGAAATCTTTGATAACATTTAAATCAAAACTTGAATTTTTAATTGTAATGAATGACGTATGATATGAATGTATTTTCTGGGAAAGCAAGATTTCAATAGTCAAAGATTTGAATAATAATCTCGAATATTTTCAAAATTTTAGATTCTTTTTTTTTTGTTTTTTTTAGTAATTTCATCCAAAAAATGACATGGACAATGACATGAAAGATATTCAAAAATTGGAATTATTTTTTTATTAAAAAAAATTAAACAGCAAAATAAATATTTAAAAATAAATTTGAGTTAATAATTTTCTATTATTGAATATACGATATAATTTAAAATAAACTTGTACGCTTTTTGTTCCATTCCTATTCCCTTCTTCTTACTAGACTCTAATTGCATTTTTACCAAAATATCTCTAATGATAGTGTTTCATCAAATAACAATCTTCAAAATTGACCTATACATATAAAGCTTTATCTCTTTTCTAAAAATTATTTCTTTCTCTTGGCTTTTACCAAGCAAATTAATAAGTTTGGGATCTCATTTTTGACTTTCTATTTTGTAATCAAAGATTTCTCAATTTTTTGTTGTTGAGCTTTCAAAATAATAAAGAAATACAATATTAATATAAGAGTTGTTCTAGAACCAATATTCGTCTAATTTTCTTTAATTCAATTAAATCTAAAAACCTTAATAAGATAAGAGATAATTTATTTTTATATTTATTGCTTCAATTTTGTATTAAGGAAATTTAAATGTTAATTTTCATTAAAACATTAAAAATCTTAAAATATTTTATAGACAATTTCTTTGAGTTAATTTTCTAATTGGTATTTACCAACAGTATTTATTTATTTGTCTATATTATCAAGTTTTAGGCTTGATCTACTTTTTTTAGTCATATTTATGAACTTAGGGAATTTTGTCCTTTTTCTTATGAAAAATTTAATTAAAAATTCTTAAAATAATTCAACAAAATAGGTACTTTGAATCGTTTTACGCCATGTCAAACTATGGCAATCAAAGGTGCATTGAATTTGACATCGAAATAAACAAGTGTAAAAGCAAAGAAGAACAAGGTTTTATTCAAATATTTTTTTAGCAACTAAATTTAAAGTATTAAAATAAAAGAGAAAATAAAAGACTGCAAAAGAGTTGACTTGTACCAATTTATTCTTCATTTATACATACAACAATTCTATACAATAGATTTAAAATCTTCCATAATGTCACGAGAAGAGTAAGAGGCAAAATATTTTTTGTTTTTAAAATTGAACACTTTGCTTTTTAGATGGCCAGTCAATCGTAGTGATGGAAATGATCGCAAGAAATCCAAAGTAAGTTAATTAATAATGTCAAGATAAATTTTTTAAATGTCTATTTTGCGTGTAGGGAACAGATGAACTAAATTTCATTAATTTTGTGACTAAAAATTTTGATGAGATTATTAGCCTATTTTCTTTCGATAAAACAATTAATCAAAATGACATAGTGAGTGAAGAGATTCAACAAGCTCTTAATTTTATTTTGGAGGGCTCTGTTGATAATTATCAAACAATTTTGCCTTTTAGTCAATTACTAAAGCAATCATCAGTTCAGTCAAAGATGGTTAGTAATTTAAAATTGATTGAGACAATTTTAATTAAATAAAAAATATTTTAAGAATGATGGCAAAATGTATGTTAAAAATTTGGTCATATTTCTCAAAAACTATATTGAAATGAATCCATTTGGATTGAATTCGTGTCTCCGGAATGGAAAAAGAATCACGGCAACTTATCTTGGCGGTTCTATGGACCCCAAGAAATATGGCAAAATCATAACAAATATTAATTCTGCTCCAAAAAAGTCAGTTTTATTTAATAATGCTAATGGAAAATTTATTAAATTTTTTTCAATTAGCGATTTCATAGTTTTTGTCAGTCAAGTTCTCAAACAAACTTTAGTAGAAGTATAGAGATATTTATATATTTTTTTAAATTGATTTTAAATTTCAAATTTTCTATTTGTAAGAATTCTCAAACATTTCGAAATTGTGGTCTCTACATAGACAAATGCTTATCATCAAATATATACATATTGCAGTCATTAAGGTAATTGAAAAGAAAATTTAATTTAGTGATTTTTCAATTTTTTAAGATCTTGTTCAATAAAAAAATGCAAAAAATCTCTTTTGTTTGTTGGACCTACTCAGCGAACAGTAACAGTAGATAATTGTAACGATTGCACAATTGTTTCAATTTGTAGAAGAATAATCATTAGGTAAATTTGGATAAAAAAAATTTGGGAAAAAGATCTAATTTAGAGTTTTTTTTCAAGGAATTGTTCAATGTGCAATTTTTATCTTTTGACTCCTACAAGTCCAATTCTGTTGACAGGCTGTGATAATATCAAGTTTGCTCCTTATAACTCTACTTATCCAGCAATTGAGGAAGACGCTCTAACAGCAGGAATATCAGACATGATTAACCTTTGGGATAAGCCAATAGTGGTAACACAAAATCAGAGTCTCATAGGCCTGCATTGGTCCCTCATGAATCCTTCAGAGTTTCAAGTTATCAGTGTTCCGATAGAAACTGAAACAAAGCCACAGCCTTCTTCGAATGAATTGATTAACAAAGCGAACGTAACTTAATAATTTAATAAAAATTAATTTTAATTAAATTAATAAAATAAAGGAAGTTTTCGGCATTTTGCCAGCAGATTATGAGCGAGAGTTAACCGAAAGATATCAAATACTTGAAATAAATTTGGAGCTAATTCAAAATGCCAATCTCAACCAAGAGCAAAAAATGATGCTACAACGTTTTATAGAAACTAGCTTTAAAGAAAGCCTTCAAATAAACGGGGAACAAAAGCAACTAGATCATTTGGCTACAATTACCAATTCACTCAGTACGCAGGGACAACAAATGTCAAATTAAACACAGTTTATATTCCATTTTTGTATTTAATCAAAAATTTTTGTACAAATTAGTTTAATTTTTTAAATAAAATGTTTATTTACCTTGTTGTTGAACATTTGGCAACATTTAGATGACCGAAAACGTAATATTTTAGACCATTTTATGTTTATGTATTTTACGTCTATTTATAACATAAATAATAAGATGGCCTAAAATATTATGCGTCTATTGAGTACTCGAATTGGCGATTTTAGTCCAGGCTATTCGATGCTTGAACATTTTGATTTAAAGTTATTTTTTAATTTTTTTGTATGAGCTCAACTGGCGTAGATTTACTGCTTTAAATAATAGACTGATATTTACTTAATAGTCAGTTGAAGGCTAAATGACTAATAAATTATAAAAATTTGATTGTTGTTGTTCTTTAGAAATATTGTTTTGTGATTGGTATGCTTGGTTCTAGTTTTTAGAAAATCGTTTGAATAAATATAGCAAAATATAACATGGCATTTGTGTCCAAAAGCTGGGTTCAAAATCGATAAGAAATGATATTTATTATTTATGGAAAACGCCATATAAACCATTTTTGTTTTATGATTCTATTCACTATTGCGCTCTTTTTGAGATCCGAGTGTCTCGAATTTTGGCACAAAATGCTTTGTGCTCGAAATCCAATACAACATAAACATAAAATATAACATATTTAATGATCTAAATGTCCGTAAAGTATAATTTTAATAGCAAAATAATTAATTGCTTTCTAGATCTGTGATTAGATTAAATTTTTGCTCCTTCTTAACTATAATGATCATCATAGATTCTTATTATTAAGCTTAAAGTTTATTTCTTTGATAAAAAAAAAATTAATTCTACTTAAAATTTCTTAAATTTTGAGACAAAAGTTTGATGACATTTGAAACTTTTTTCTACAAAGAAATTTTATATTTCAGTTTTAATGGAATTATTTGTTTAAGTCTAGATCTAGTTCATTATGAAATACTTGAACTTCATTAATTAATAATATGGTTAATAATAATAATAATAATAAACCCTTTTCCATCCTAGCTGATAATGGGGAAGCGCTCATCTCCTTTTCCAATACCTTTTTGAGCAACAGCTCCGATCTGACACAGAGGCTACTGCATCAAATTGATCATCCACACTGCAATTATTTCCCAGTCGAAACCGGTCATAATAAAACAACATGGTTACTGCTCAAAAATTCAAAGCCTTTGTTTAGTCAATTACCGGACACTTAAATTTAACCATAATGTCAATAAAAAAGAGATGTATAGCAAGCTAAAAACATCCAAGTTTCAACTTCACAAAGTCTCGTTGATTAAATTGAAAACAAATTATTAATTGTTCATATAAACTGTGTGGGATTTGAGAGTAATTTATTAGGTAAAATTTTAATTAATTTAAGAAAAAATTAAAATAAAAAAGCGTCGTACAATTGATCAAAATTGAAACAAAAATATTTGAGTTAAAATTGAAAATTGTACCAAGATAAAATAATTAAATTTGTCTTGGAATAGTGCTTCAAAAATTAAAAAAAAATGAATGTGATTAAATCTTGGAGGAATACAAAAAATAAAATTTTTTCCATATAAAAATTTAAATATTTAATTAATTTATTAAAATTTTAAACAAAAATACATTTATTAAAAAAAAATAATTTTTTTGTTGTCTGTAATTTAGTCTTTCCGAAAATCATTCCCAAGTTTTTCTTTTGGTTTTTCATTTTTATCATTTTTAGTGAGCATAATTGCCAGTTTTAATTTTTTTTATTTAGTTAGATTAGAGCTATAAAGAATGTTTTAATTTTAAAAATTTATTTGATTAAAAAAAAATTTAAAACTAAAATTTTTTTACACAGTCACCGTAAGTAAATAAATTAGAACTCATGGAATCAATAATTTAATAAAAATATTATAAAAAATATTAACGCAATTTTTTTTTAATTTTTAGATATTTAAAAATAAAATTCAAAAATCATAAAATAAATTCAAATATACCGAATAAATTGATCAATTACTCAAAATTTTTTTTAAAATAAACATTTTACAAGATTACAAACTTGTTTTTCTATTATGGCTAGCAAAATTTTAGAACAAATTAAAAATGTTCCTTTTCAATTATTTAAATCAATCAATAATTATTCAGCATTTTAGTATAAAATATATTCAAGGTTTAATGATAGTTCTTGAATCGGCAAATTGGGAACCATTGTCATCTTCTGATGTAGAGCAATTTTGAAAATCTCCCACCGGTATATTTTCATCAATAGTAGTTATAATTAAATTTTTGTTTTCATCAAGAGATTTTTCATAATCATTCAAAATTTTTCTATCTACATTTTGCACCGGATTTCCCAATCCAATTTGATGAATCTTGAACTGATATGTCCTCAAGCGAATTAATCTCTTTAAAAATAAAAAAAAAATTGTTATTAATTATTGTAATTTAGTTTAATCGGTGATCTATTTTAGTAATATTTTTAATTTTAGATAATGAGAAATTTATACCTAAAACTCACTCATTTAGTCTAAACTTGGCCCTAATTCCCCAAAAATAGCCCTATTTCTCCGTAAAATTTTCATTTAATCAAAATTTAAATGATATGTACCTATAAAAAAATCCAAATTTTCATTTTAAAATATATTCTTTAAGATTTTAAAGAGTTGAAATCTTTATTGAAATTAGTATAAAATTTATAATAAATACTGCACTTAAAATAGTAATTTCTTTGCTATTTCTTGGATAATTTTTAATTTTTTTTAAACAGTTAAAATGAATAGAAAAATTATGAAAAATTTTATCTTTTAGAATAATTTTTAAAATAAATTTTAACAAAATATCAAATTTTGTTGCTGTTTAGAATCCTAATTCCCTTCTTTCATCAAGATCTCGATATAGAATAAATTCCAGAACCTTTTTTAAGTGTCGCCTAATTTTGTTTCTAAGGATATTTTGATAAAGTTAAAAAAAAACAGTTGCTTAAAGCTTAAAAGCCTTTAATTCTCTCATTTATAGTAAAAAAATGAAAAACTGTATACAGGTTAAATAAAATTATTATATACATGTTTTTATTTAAGCTGTTTTATAAGAATTTGTTACACAATTTGAGGCAAAAGGTATAAATACAACTGTACCGTGGTAATTGGGTCAAATGGGTTAATTTTGGAGTTAAGGGTTGAAACCCTATCTATTCATCTATCCCAGGTATTCACTCCATTATACGCTAGTTTATTAGCTTGTTTATTGATAGATGTTTAGATTTTTTTATCTTATTGCCTCAGGTTATGATATTAAAAAAGTAACATAATACCTCTTTGAGATTTCCTGGAGTAATAAACACTTTGAACAAGGCATAAACTGGGATACAAATAAAAGAAGAAATTGACAATCCCCATCCAAACATGAGTGCCCAGTGTGGATACTTGTATGTTCGATTATATGTTAAATCTTCATACGTCAAAACAGTAAAAACAATTAAGACCTGTTTAAATTAAACTCTAAAATATGTCTTTGAAAAGAATCAAAGAAAAATTACCAAAGTAAAAAATGGTGTAGCAAAAACCCACATTATTTTTAGCCATGGACCAAGTTTAAATTCCCACATAGTTTCTAAATTTTTACAATACTTTTTAACACCATAAAAATAAGCTATAGCAATGCATTCGAATAAGCCAACAAATAACAAAGTTCTTGAAGCAGCATAATAGTCAAATATTTGAAAAACATACATTCCACCCTTTTTTTTAAATTAAAAATTAAAAATACATTTACAAAATTACTTAAATCAAAAAATTACATTGGTAATCATTGGCAAGCCACAAATGAATGAAACAGAAACATTTATAGCTGACACAATTTCTTTTGTGTATTTACAATTAATATATTTTTTAATATATGGCATGTATTCATCAATTAGAGCAGTAGTTATAGCTTCAGCTGCGACCAATTGAGTACCAAGGCCCAAAAGAAAAAGCATAATAAAAAACATCACCGACCATATTGGACTAAAAGGCATCAAGGATAATGCCTGAGGATATCTAAAAAATAAATAAAAAAATTTGTTTAAAAGTTGTTTTAAAATTTTCAAAAATAGAAAAAGTAAATTTTTTGAGTTTCATTTTAAAATAACTATAACATATATGACATATACTTTTCAATAGTGATATGCTTCCTGCTTTAAGAAAAAATAAATTTGTATTGATTTTAGAGTTATTTTTCAATCCAAAATAAAATATCCACAAGAAAAATTTAGTTATCTTACACAATAAACGCTAGGCCTGGTCCTTCTTCAGCCACTTCATTAATGCTAACACCTTGAATATGAGCCATATAGCCCAAAACAGAAAATATAACAAAACCGGAAAGAACACTTGTGAATGAATTTGATATTGTAAAAATGATAACATCTCGATATGAATTATGATTGAACTGATTATAACTACCCAAAGCGACTAAAGCGGCAATACCAATCCCGTATGAGTAAAAAACTTGTGTACCAGCATCAGACCATACCTTTGAAAAATAATTTGAAAAATAAATCTTGAATAAATATAAAAAAAAAAGGATACTTGAAATTCTAGGAGTTTAGGCCAGTCAGGTTTTAAGTAATAAATTATTCCGTCAATTGATCCGGGGAGGAAAAGTCCTCTAATTAGTAAAATGAAAAGAAAAACATATGGCATTGTAGCAGTAATATAAACAATCTTGTAAAATAAATTTAGATTATTTGATCATATTTATAATTATTTAATGATATGATTACTAGTTGACTATTTTTCATTCCACGAAAAATACTAAAATAAACTATTAACCAGGCTAAAAATAGGGCAAAAAGTAAATCTGGCTTGATGGATCCTACATGTTCGATTCCTTTTGATATGCCCAATACATTTAATCTTGGTTACAAACAATAAAAAAATCCTTGTTCAATTATTTAGTCTTTAAATTACTCCCAATATTCGGTTATAGGATCAAGACGTTTTTCGCATTCAGATATGGAACTATTGTCGAAAATCAAGAGTGGCTCTGTTTTTGTCATGTTTTTTGAAGAAATTGGATCACGTGATTTACCGTACAACAGCTCTTCAGAACAGCATTTAGAATTCCATTTATTAGAACATGACTTCCACGGGAGCTCATAGCTAAATGAGTCATACAGATAGCGCAATGACCATGCTAATATAACTTCGTAGTAAACATTCCCGAAAAAAACAATAATTAAATTAGCAAAGCCGATCCCTTAGCAAAATAAAAATGTCGATTAGTAATAGTATTTAATAATATAGCTAAAATGATGATATTTTTAGTTGAAATTTTTTTTTTTTATAAATTCAAAGATTAAAGATTTTATCTAACTTAATTGTAATTTTTAAGCTAAATTACTTAGGTCAGATGATTTTTTTATTGAGCTCAATCAAAACCTTTTTATGTGTTTTGATAGTTGGCTAATAAAAATTATTTAGAATTAAATTTTAGTTTTTGACAAAAATTACCTTTAAATAAAGGCGTTAAATTCCATGCACCGATGCCACCTTCTTTCATCCATTGTCCCAACGAAACTTCCAGTAAAGCATATGGAATACCGACAACAACAGAGCTTACCAATGATGGTATTAAGAATGCACCTTTAATTTAATTTTTAAATAAAAATTTAAGCTTTCAAATTAATCAAAGCAATTTTTTTCCTCCTTCTATTCTAAAACATTTTTTTTATTTTTATTTTTTTCTAATTAATAATTAACAAAAAGTGTTGATTAATTAATTTTAAATTAATGTTTCTTACCACCGCCAGATGAATAAGCCAAATATGGAAATCTTGTTTAAAAAAAAATGAGCATAATTTTCATACTAAAATCAATCAGAGCTTTTAGAGATTAGAGTTTTTATGAATGAAATTCAAATAAGAATAATTGAGGCTAAAATCTAATCTATTAATCTCTGATTGTTCGACTTTATACCTCCACACGTTTCCGAGACCAACTCCATATGAAATAAGAGCAATTACAAAATCTGCCTTGTTGTTCCAAGTACCGCGATTATGATTATTGGTCATTACTTGTAAGCACAATGATTGATGTTTTTTATTTAAAAAAAAATTGGCAAAAAATCAATGTTAATTAGTCTCTAAAAGCTTAATTTAAAAATAATTAATCTTAAAATAAGTAATTTGAGAAACAAATCAGGGAAATTAGGCAAAGCGTTACTAAAATTTAAGAAAATTTTAGTTGTCCTAGCATCCTATTTTCAAAAGGATTAAATAAGAAATATTAGAAAAATCAAATCGAATAAACTCAACTAAAACAATTTTTTTCTTTATATACAAATGTTTGAAGGAATATTTTAACATTCAACAATAGGAGAAATTTAACTCGATCGAATGCTATTTTTAATTATAATATTTATTGCCTTGTTAGTACTGTAATGTCTGATGTAATTTCGAAAATGCAGCAAACAGCAGACTGGTAAATTTCACATGAACAAAAAATATTTCATGTTGATTTCGAGCATAATAAGTATGCTTATTAATTAAAATTAGGGAGAAAATAATAAATTAATTTCCGGTTTTTTCTCTATTATCAACAAAGAATCAACACCCTTAAGCGAGAAACACAGTGAAAAAAAAATTTGTCTGAAAACTAAACACTTTTGTGATTGACTTTAAATCAAATCTTGTTTTGAAGACAATTTTTTGCCAAGTTTAAAAATTTGAGCATTTTTATTTCAATAAATCAAATTTCAACCAAAACAAAACCTTTTTTATATTCAATTGGCAAAATGTTTTAGAGCAAAATGAATGTTTACTTAACGCTAAAAACTGAAATATTTCTTTGAATAAAAGAATAAACTTTTCGAATAATTTTTGATTAATAGCTTGATGAGGTACCATAAATTAATTCAAAAAAGCTTTGTATAAAGTAAACTAAAGAATAATATTCTCTTATATTAAATGCTATCTGACGTTTATGAGATTTCGACGCTAAGAATTAGTTTATCTTAAGCAATATTTAATTAAGCTGGAAGAATGTTTTAAAAATAAGATAAATTACGTGTTTAATGACTCTGAATACTGAATTCACTGTTTGTAAAAACAATTTATTAATAAATATTTGTTAGAAGCTTTTAAGAAATTTAAGAAAAATAAAATAATTCCAAATTTAGACTTGAGAATGAATTTAAAGAAAACTTGAGCTCATGTACTGTATTATTTCAAAATTCTTTTATCATAATCAAAACAAAAATTTCCATGAATATTCCCAACCAAAATATTAGAAAATACTAGTCAAAAAAAAATAATTTTAAATGCTTAATAATCTACTTTTTATTTCTTAAATTTTGCGTGGTAAAATTGAAATGTTTCATCTAAATTTCCATTTGAATAAGCCTCTAAATTTTAAATTTAATTTAAAATAAGACGCTGTAAATGAAATTTGCCTCCTGTTTTTAACTTGAAATAAGCAAAGTTGCTTAGCATCCAATTTTGGTTTACATTTATAATGAAACGTTTTATCAAATATTAAAACAAATACAAAATTTAAGAATCCATTTAAACCGTGACTCTTTTAAATGATTAGAACTCAAAAAAAGGTTGAAAAATTCAATAACTAAAATTATTGAAAAAACGACGATATTATTTATATTGTGGTTGGTGCTGTTAATTGCTCTAAATTATTAAACAATTTTCTTATTTATTTCATTTTGAATTAAATATAAAAAAGAGAAAAATCCCAAGCTTCAAATGCTTTTAAATGTTTCAAACAAGTTTCAAGTATGTAAAAATATTGATGCCACTTATAAACAAATTAGAAGAAAAATTTTCTAAAAAAAGCTAAACGAATTTTATTTATTATATTATTCTTTAATTAAAATTCTGTATAATTATTGATTGTGATTTTAATTTGGCTTTTAAAAACTTTATATTAAGATATGTGAGGCATAGCCCTTAATATTGTGAATAACGAAGGGTTAATTTTATATTTTGGAATTATATTTGAGAGTTAAACATCAATACTGAATTTCAAAATTCAAATAAAAAAAATAAAATGAAGATTTAAAAATATAATTTAGTCTAAATCCCAAAAGCCATTGAAAATTTTATTGTACTAAATTTATTTTTATTTTATTTAATAGTTCAATTATTATAATTACTTTTCAAAAAAAATGAATTCGATGAGAAGAAAAAATTAAAGAATCCAAGAATTTAAAATAGAATTAAATCAGGGACAAATCACTAATTACTGCTTCAGATAAAATAACATCTTTTGTGATACAATTATATCTGTGATAATGCCGTCTGCTGAATTAACAAAGATGAATTAAACATTAATTATAATAGATATTTAGAAAATTTAAATTAAAGAAAAAATAATGCACATTTTTTTAAAAATTCATTAAAATTATTTGTTAAGAAAGTTATATATATTTTTTAAATATAAATAACACAGATTCAATTTCTGTAGGTTTATTGAACTTTTGATAATTAGAATAAACCTTATCGATTGAATTTAAAGTTAAGAGGCAATAGAACGCTGTACTTTTAAAGCCAATAAAAATCGCGCGGCTAATTAAAGGCTCAAATTTGTTCAGTCTTAGTTTCTTACGTCTGGTTATTAGCTTTGTCACTTCGTTCCTCGCAATTATTTCAAAAAGAATGAATGGAAATTTCTAATCATATCAAATAAAACTCATCTCAAAAATTTAATGTTTTTAAATATTTTACAAAATTAACACAATTACAGGTGTGTTTTATTTATTTAAAAAAAGGCTTATTATTTTATTTAAATTAAACTTCAGTTAATTTTAAAGGCGAAACTCTAAAAATTTTTCTATATATGATGCTTTATGATTTCTTTGATTAAATAATATAATCCTTGAGCTTTATCTTTTCGAATATTAATTTAACAACTTCTCATATTTACATATGAAAGCAAGTTTGAATTTTCATTTAAATTAAATGAGTATTTGAAAAATAAAATAGAACTTTTAAAATTATGAATAAAATCATCAATCAAGATGAATTAAAATTAATTATTTTGATAAATTAAATTCCCAACTCTAATAAATTAACAAGAGTAATTCTATTTTTCAAAAGAAATGAGCTAATTTTTAATTTTTAGTTTACAAATAAAATTTTCAATTATTTTTGCCACAGAAAATTATGTGAAACGCAAAAAAACTTTTTAAAAAAAAGGCAAAAATTAAAACATTAATATGATTTTAATTGATCAATTATTTGTAATTCTTTAAAAAAAATGAAAGCAAAGCATTTATTTTAGATCAAAAAGGCGCAACAAAAAGAATTTTTGTTTTATTAATATTTTAAATTTAAAAATTTAGAAAATTTCTAAGTCTAGTCAATTTGAATCTCAAGTTTTCATGAATCATGACAAAACTGTAAAGTAAATACTATTTTTTTATTCAATAAATAATTTAGGAAAAGTTATTTCCAGGACGGTTCTGAATGGCATCGCCTTAATTTTTGCCTTAATGATTGCAATATGTTTATAATATTTATCAAATATATGTGCACAATTAGAGAATATAATAAAATAAAAATTTATTTTGTAGTTACATTGTTAAATTAAATCTACTAAGAGTTCGATCTGTTCAAGATTGAATCAAAGGGGATTTTATAATTTAATCGTATATATGTCGTGCTTTAAGAAAATGAGCCATTGAGCGAAAAATATGATAATCAGAATGAGAAAGATATGAGCTATATATTAGTTGAATAAGTTCGATTCTTTAGTGCTCTTCTATTTTTGCCTTTGTTAATTTTGAAGCAAAAACAAAAAAAATTTTAGCTAACTTTTTTTCTAAGGGTCTAAATATCGTTGTGCAAAATTTATCAATTGATATAAGGTTTGTATCACGCAGAAACTGTGCAATTTATTTTAATAATTTTCTAATAACCATAGTTTTTAACAAATAATAAATTTGAGTGATATATATTTTGTATCAACTGATAAATTTTGCACAACGATATTTAGACCCTTAAAAAAAAAAGTTATTTTTGTTTTTGTTTTTTGCTAAAAAATTCACAATGCCTAATTTTTTAAAATCAATCTTGTACCCTTCTAACTTTAAGCACACCATCCAGAAGACACTTTTTATGAGTTAGTGCTGTTGCTGATAGGCCTTTTTTCCACTAAGACCTAACAGTACCAAATTCATTTAGAATTCTTTCATTTAATTTTTAGTATTTAATAAACAAAGAGTTGCATATATCATTTTGTTTTATTTAATTGTCAAATTATCAATTAGAATACTAAATTTAATTGTTTTGTGATATGGATCAATATTAATTTTCATATTATTTTATTTTTCTTTAAAAATAATTTAAGAAAAGTTTAAATTAAATGTAAAATAAAATGAATATAAAATAGATAATAAATATGGGTATTTATTATTTTTAAAAAAAATCTCAAATGGTCAAAAAAGAGGCAAAGAAAAACCGATTGATTAAAATTTGTAACTTCATCGAATACAAAGTTTTGAAAAATTAAACTTAAGATTAAGAAAATTTAGTAAATCAGTTAAAAATTTTTAGATAGAAATAAAATTTTATAAAAAAGCTTTCGAAAATCAAGAGCATTTTGTTTTTAATCTTTTTTATTAATTTTCAAAAAAAAATATTTAATAAAATAATATTTTTAAATTTTTCAAAACAAAATTTTGAAATTTTTCAAATAATCAGCCGGACCTTCTACTGTTAGAATTCGCCGATAATTAATACTAGAATTTTTGAAATTTTAGTAAAAATAAATTTTAAGATGGAAAATTTCAACATGAAGATACAGACCTTATAATAGATTGATCAAAATAATTAAAAATCAAAATATTTTATTAAAATTATATATTGAGTAATTAAAAATATTACTATTTTAAGGCTCTCATTAATTTTGGCTTAAATTGTATTCATCGGAAAAATACATAAAATTTCTAAATTCTCATTTAATCTTGTAAATTAAAAAAAAAATTTTTAAAATAAATTTTTTCATTTTTTAAATTTACTTTGATAAAAAGCAAAATAAATCGAATTTATATTGAATAAAAAAAATTAAAAAAAAAAATTTTCTGTCGTTTTTATGTCTTAATTTAAGTTCACATGAAATAATTTTTAAAGCTAAGCTTAATTAAATTTAGTAAAAATAATAATTGAAAATAAACTGGTCTGATACAAGCAAATAAAAACTATCACGTTCACAAAAATTATTTAGTAGCAAATTTTTCAGATAATTTAAATAATACTATTGATAAATAAAAAAAATAAGAAAATTATATTTAATTCAATTTCTTTAATTAACAAAAGCACGATACAATATGCTTAAGTAGTTTTTTTATACTATATTTATCGAAATGTCTTAATGCTTAGAATTTTATTCTACTAAAACAATTAAAAAGCTTATTTTCAAGAGAATTAAAACTAAAATGCCTATGAGTTTTAAATTGCATCATTTAATAAACAAAATCGATGAGTCTGAGCCAACTCAAGAAGACTTCAACAATGTTTGTCGTCGAAAGACCAAGCTAGAACTCGTATTACTAAGCCTAGTTGTATTTGGAATTGAAATTTGTTATGCAGCCGAAACAGCATTTGTGTCGCCAATACTTCAAAAAATAGGCATACCCATCGAATATACCACAATGGTTTGGGGACTAAGTCCTATCATTGGCTTTTTAACATGCCCAATTCTAGGTTCACTATCAGACGACTGTCATTCACGACTTGGCAGACGCAGGCCATTCATTGTACTCTATTCTTTAGGAATCTTAATTGGCCTGATTTTAACTGGTTATGGTCATATAATAGGAAACTTGTTTCCAAATGATTCTGGCATAAACCCGTATATTATCATAGTGACTATTATAGGAGTAGTTTTGCTTGATTTCGACTGCGATGCTTGCCAAAGTCCAGCTAGAGCGTATCTAATAGATGTAAGTCAAGAAGACGATCACTCGATTGGCCTAAGCACATTTACGATAATGGCTGGAGCTGGTGGATGCATAGGCTATGTTTTAGGCGGAATTCCATGGGATTTTTTAAATCCTGAAACAGATGAAAAAAATTATTTAGTTTTCGAAAATAATAGTTGGATTAATCAAACTAAAATCATGACAATAAACGATATCGCTTACACTCACAAACAAATTTTGTTCACAATGGTAGCAATAATATATGTAATTTGTGCAATTATAAGTTTGACAAGTTTCAAAGAAATTCCATTAGATTCTTTGAAGCCAAAAAATAATTTTAAAATGGAAAAGTGCATTGAGATATTTGAAGAAGAAGAAGAAAAATCATCTATATCATATGATGACATTCAAAGTTTAGATCGTATGCCTATTATTCAAAAAAATAACCGACAAAATAAAACTCAAATGGTTAAAGTTTATTTAAAATCAATAATTCAAATGCCAAATTCTTTACAATGGTTGTGTGTAACTCATTTATTCTGCTGGATGGCATTGTTGTGCTATTCACTGTATTTTACTGACTTTGTTGGAGAAGAAGTTTTTGGTAATTAATTTTAAAGAACTTAACTTAAACTAATTTTTTTATTTTTTGAGGCGGTGTTCCATCAGATAAAGAAAAGAATGATGAATTAAATCAACTTTATGATAAAGGAGTACGTATAGGAAGCTTTTGCATGGGACTATACTCATTATCTTGTTCATTCTATTCGTTTTATTTAGAAAATTTAATATTCAAATTTAGTAAAGCAAATTTACCAAAATACAAAATAAAAATTAATTCTTAATTTTCAAGACACGAGAAAAGTTTATATATTTAGTCAACTAATATACTCTTTTGGAATGCTAATCCTTGGAATCACAAAATCTAAATTGATGATTGGAATAGCGTCATTAACTGCAGGTATCATGTACTCTTGTCTGTTTACTATACCATTTATCTTGGTTGCGAAATACCATACTAAAGAAAGCGTATATTTTAATAGAAAAATTTTAATTAGATAGCCATTAATTTTGCTTTTTAAGTTTGAGTTGTTGTCTAATCAAACATCCCAGACCAGAGGCTTGGGAACAGATATATCCATTGTTAGTTCAATGGTATTTGTGGCACAATTTTTTTTATCAGTTTTTATAGGATTTTTAATCAAATTTATTGGAACTAAAACTGTCGTAATTTTTGCCTCTTCCTTTTTTTCTCTGTGTGCAATGTTTTCAGCGCAAAAAATTCATTATTTAGAATAAGTTATATTTAATTTTAAATAAATTTTTTAAATTTGAAAATAAAAGTTTTAATTTTGAATTTCTTTTAATAGCCAAAATATTTTTATTTTCTTAATTATACTTCTCTAAAAAAATTTTAAGATATTTTCTTGAATAAATATAGAAGATTTGATGCGTGCATTAAAATTAAAAGTTCAATTAAAAAAAATTAAAGAATTCTTAAAAAATTAATGATATTGAAACTGTTGGTGTAGACAGCTGAAACTCGACTAATTGATCTTCGTTTTTATTTCTATTGGTTTGAGATCCGACTGAAATTTTATTTGGTTTTAATAAAGTAATATTTTAAGTATTTTCCTACAATTAGTTAGTAAGTAGGAACCAAATAAGCCCGTATAGCCGAGTGGTTTATGTGTTAGTCATGCAAGCAGAGGGTGGAGGCTTCAAAACCCACTGAGGGTGGAAAAATCTTCAAAATGTCTCTGCAATACGGGGCGCATGTTTAAACCCCTTTCA
>PJRA01000313.1:3050058-3143070 GCA_016987375.1 Brachionus koreanus | reverse complement strand
AAATAGCTTCATTTCTTCATTATCTGTAAACATTGAATATTCAATTTTAATTCACGCATCAAATCCGAAGAGTAATTTTTTGAATAAAAATCTTAAATTTTTTTATTTAAAAAAAAATAGTATTTTTGGCACATTCAATGAATCATTAAAAAACGAAAATTCAGTTTTAATTGGCATTAAAACTATTTGAAAAATATTCAATAAACATGTTTAATGTCTGGAATAAAACCGAATTTACCATTTGTACCCTAGGGTTTGTATCTTCGAGTTTACGGTAATTTAATCAAGAGTTATATGAATGCATTAATGAGCAAATTAGTTATTTGTGGCTAAAAATATTTTTCTAAGCATTTGAATATGATTCTGAATTAAAAATTCCATTGAATTATATATTAAAAACCCTCTTTTATTTTCGATTTCTTCAATATGAGTTGAGTAAATGCAGAATTTCAAATAATACCATTTAAAATTTTTAAACAAAATTTTTTCAAGTTTAATTTATAATTTATTAAATATCTTTGGTATTATTGTTCATTAACTACTAAAATAGTTTTTACTAAAATTACTAAAAATTACTAATATTACTAAAATTTGGAAAACCAATTTTACTCTTAATAAAATATTATCTTTGTAATAGTATCTATTAAAAATTCCAATTAATTTTGGGGATCCATTTTTTATTCGCTTTATATTACCATTTTTCTTGCTTTTATTTAGTTATATTCTTTTAATTTAGAAAATTTAATATTCAAATTTAGTAAAGCAAATTTACCAAAATACAAAATTAAAATTAATTCTTAATTTTCAAGACACGAGAAAAGTTTATATATTTAGTCAACTAATATACTCTTTTGGAATGCTAATCCTTGGAATCACAAAATCTAAATTGATGATTTTAATAGCGTGATTATTTTAGAATCATACCTATTTTTATTCAATTTTTTTTATTCTTTCGGTCTTAAAAAGAATGGTTAATTAACACAGAACATCTGGCAGACTAACAAGCACTACATAATTAAAGTAATTGATGACTAGAGTATGTCGATTGACAGTAAAGAATCTATTCTAGCTATTTTTTTTGACTTCACTAAAGCTTTTGATTTATTTGACCACGAAATACTTTTAACAAAGCTCGAAAGGCTAATACCAAACTGGGTCACTTCATCCCACCTATTTAACTAACAGCAAGCAGAGAGTTAGAATAAATGAACTTGAAACACAATGGAAAAAATTTTGATACCGTTGCTATTCAAGGGAGCGTTTTAGGTCCAACTCTGCTAATACACTTTTCCAACCAACCTCAACAATTATCTACCATCGAGGACAGAAATTGAAAAATATGCCCATGACATAGGCTATTTAATTGGTAGAGCCAAAAGTAATCTTCCTTTTCTCATTAAACAACTCAAATAACTTGGCTTAAAATCTGATATTCTACTGACTGTCTTCAAAAGTCTATTTATTAGTCACCTCGATTATTACAGTCCCGTTTCGATGTCAGCCTACTACGAAATAAAAGCGTCAAGAAAAGAATGCTGGCTAAGCTTTATTAGAGATAAGAGATTTTTTACATCCAAGATGCAAACGATCCTTTACTCTTTATCAGAGAAGTATAAAAATGTCGACCGCTCTAATTCTTTATTCAGGTTTAAAATAAAAAATGCAAGAACAAGATCTACAACGATAGCATAATAAAAAAAATGTATACGAACTCCAAGAGATAACTTGGACAAACAAGAACTTTTGGTTAATTTGTTTACTCTTTTTTTTTAAAGAATAAAAATTTTTCTTTGTATTATTTTTTAGTCTGAAAGTATTTTGGAAACATGGATCATTAATCTTAACAATAATCATAAAAACTGTTAATAAAATACAAATTAGAAAATAAGAATAGATAAAGCTTTTAGCATTTGCTTTGATTGATATTAAGAACTTAATTCTAAAATTTAAATTAAGAAAAATTTTTTCATTGCTTCCAAAATTCCAGAACCTTGTTCTCAAAATATTTTCCAGATTGAAAAATTCTTTTTCGTTTAATATCAAGCTTATTTTTGACGCTTGGTAGAACAATTTTAGAACCAAAATATATCATTCACAAGATTTAAAAATCAAGATTAAATTTTGATTAGATTTATTTTAAAGATTAATTTACATTTTAGAAGAATCAAAAAATAAACAAAGAAAAAAACAAAATAACTGAATATTCACAATCAAATTAGAGTTCATCATTAGTTTGAGAATCAGATGAGCCGGCATTTTCAGAATTTTGTTGATATAATTTTGTCATTATTGGATTAACAATTTCTTCTAATGCTTTCTTTTGCTCTTTGAAATCGTCAACTTCAGCATCAGAATTTGATTCTAGCCATTTAATTTTCTCATCAACAGCCGAATTAATTGTTTCCTTTTCGTCTTCTGACAATTTATTTCCAAGCTTTTCTTTGTCATTCAATTGATTTTTCAATGAGTAAACATAAGACTCTAATTCGTTTTTAGCCTCTACTTTTTCTTTCACTTTTTTATCTTCATCGGCAAATTTTTCAGCATCTTTAATCATTCTCTCAATCTCTTCTGGTGACAATCTATTTTGGTTATTATTGATAACAATGTTGTTTTTGTTTCCAGTTCCTTTATCTTCAGCGCTAACTTTTAAGATGCCGTTTGCATCTATTTCAAAGGTGACCTCGATTTGTGGGACTCCCCTCGGGGCTGGTGGTATTCCAGTGAGATCAAATTTTCCCAACAAATGATTATCCTTAGTCATTGGACGTTCACCTTCATACACCGCAATGGTTACTGTTGGTTGATTGTCAGAAGCTGTTGAAAAAACTTGGGATTTTTTAGTTGGAATGACTGTGTTTCGAGGAATTAATTTTGTCATGACACCTCCTACAGTCTCAATACCCATAGTCAATGGATTAACATCGAGTAAAACTACTTCACCTCCTACATCTTCGCCTGATAACACACCACCTTGAACAGCAGCTCCATAAGCCACAGCTTCATCTGGGTTGATACCCCTGCTAGGCTCTTTTCCATCAAAATATTCTTTAACTAATTGTTGAATTTTTGGAATTCTAGTTGAACCACCAACAAGAACTATTTCATCAATATCAGTTTTTTTTAGGCCAGCATCTTCTAATACTTTTTGTACAGGCTTAAGTGTGTTGCGAAATAAATCAATGTTCAACTCTTCAAAACGAGCTCTGGTAAATGTTTCAGAAAAGTCTTCGCCATCATAAAACGATTCAATCTCAATTCTTGTATCAAATTGTGAGGACAAAGTTCGTTTGGCTTTTTCTACTTCTCTACGCAATTTTTGTACAGCTCTATGATCTTTTCTAATATCTTTTCCAGATTTCTTCTTGAATAATTTAATAAAATGTTCCATGACTCGGTTATCAAAATCTTCACCACCCAAATGAGTATCACCATTAGTAGCAATTACTTCAAAAACACCATTGTCAATTGTTAACAAAGAAACATCAAAGGTACCACCACCCAAATCAAACACCAAAATGTTCTTTTCACCTTCTTTTTTGTCTAAGCCATAGGCAATCGCAGCGGCAGTAGGCTCGTTTATTATTCTCAAAACAGTTAGACCTGCTATTATGCCAGCATCTTTAGTAGCTTGACGCTGAGCATCATTAAAATAAGCTGGAACAGTGACAACAGCATGAGTTACATTTTTTCCAAGGTATGATTCAGCAATTTCTTTCATTTTGCCCAAAACCATGGCCGAAATCTCCTCAGCAGCAAACTTTTTATCTTGTCCACCAGCATTTACTTTTACATAGGGTTTTTTGTTTTTTTCTACAACTTTAAATGGCCAGTATTTCATATCATTTTGTACCGACGAGTCACTAAACTCACGACCAATTAAACGCTTTGCATCAAAAACTGTATTCTCAGGATTTGATGTAAGTTGATTTTTAGCTGCGTCACCAATCAATCTTTCACCATCGCTTGTAAACGCGACATATGATGGCGTAATGCGGTTACCTTGATCGTTGGCAATTATTTCAACTCGACCATTTTTTACTACCCCAACACATGAATAGGTTGTTCCTAAATCAATACCAATAACAGATCCATAACTCTCTTTTCCTGATTTTCCCTCTTCGGCACTTGAGCCAATTAAAAAGAGTGTGGCTACAATGACCAAATATCGAAACCTAATTGTTTTAAACATTTCAATAGATATAATTCTTATTTTTATACCTAGAATTTATATTTTAATAAACTAATAAACTAAAAGTTCTTTATTTATAGTCTTCATTCATCGTAATTTTAGAATTGGGCGAAATCTCTAGTACACTCGCTAAAATTTGATCGGTTAACAAATTTGCTTGCGCATACGTGGTTTAAATTTGAATGGCTTATAATGAGGGTGCATATTTGATTTACTCTAAGATAAATTTTATTTTGCATGTATTAGGCCTTTCAATATTATTTTGAAAATATGTGAATATTTTTGTTTTTGACAAATGTTCGTATTTGATTGGATATTTTTTTTCTTAAACAAAATTTAACGTTGTAAAAAAGTTTAAGTAACTTTAAAAAATATTTAAATTTTCTTAAGATCAAAGAACATAAATTCAAATTCTAATTTTAAACAAACAAAAGAAAACAAAATTTTTAATAAAAATACTAAAAGGTGTTCCAAATGATAAACCTTAATTAAAAAATTTTAGGCAAAAATTTTTTTTTGATAAAATTAAATTAAGTTCACATATGTTTTATTGAATAAATTCAAATGGAACAGTTGATGACACACACCAATTTTTTTTCAAATTGAATTAAATGACTAAATGAATAAAGAAAAAAAATTAATTAAAAATAGAGAATTTTAAATGTAATGGTATTTTGGGTTGTTTGACATCTTCCCTTGGATGTTTTGGTTCCTTTTTTGTCTCGAACATACTGTTACGTATTAGACATTTTGTTTTGATTTTCGCTTTATGAATTTTTTCTAAGATGGTTTTCCTGGTTAATCTATTGAATTATTGTTTTCCAAATTCATCTCTTAAAGCTCATTTCTCTCATTTTTTTACAATGCTGCGGTTGTAGATCTTTGCTCTCGCTTTTTCAGATATGTTTGGGAAGTGATTATAATTGAATATCTTACTTAAATCTCACTTTTAGAGTTTACGACGAAATTCGTAAATAAACATTAAGTTGCTATCCAGTATTATAATTAAAAAAATTCAAATAATTTCAAAATTTCAAAACATTAAAATAAATAATTTATTTTTTCTTTGCAAAAAGGCTATTTTACAAATTTTCGTATTTTAGTTGTTTTAAAAAGTGCAAAATTTCAGACCTTAGGATAAAGATCCTGTAAAAAGCTTACCTCATTTTTTCAAAATAGTCTCTGATTTATCTAATAAAAATATCTAACTGAGCTTTAGCAATAATCTTGGAAAAATAAAATTTTACATGTTAATAAAAACAATATATTTTTTTAAAAATTTTTTTTTCATTAAAATTCAAAAATTCTTGAATGATTTCATAAATATTAAAAAAAAAGCCTAAAAATTGAATTTTCGATGAAATTCAAATAACAGGTGTAAAAAAATGATATTTTTGAGAGTGTATTAAGAAACGACTTAGACCAAAGATTAAAGAATATTATCAAGATGATAATTATGTTTTTTGGCCGAACTTAGCATCATCTTGTTATGCCAATATCGTACCGAATTAAATGTTAGATAAAAATATAAGATATGTTGCTAAAGAACAAACGTACCAAAAGCACCACAAATTGGAGATTTTTAGTGAAATTTAAAAGCTAAAATTTATAAGGGTAATTGGAAGGCAAAAAAACTTAACTCGAAAACAAAATTCTAAATTCGCGCTTGCCTGAGCGATTTGATTCAAAGGTTGTACAAGAACATGACAAAGGTGTTCGCTCTAGGCTGGATATCATACGTCGTCATAGAATTAGATAACTTATGTGATATTATTTTTACAAAATCGGAGGGTTCACTCATGATTAAAAAAAAATATAAAAACCGTAGTTAAATAAAAAATTTTTTATGATAAATTAATTTTGTGCCATTTATTATTCTACACCAGTTACTCATGGAGAACTGGTTTTTATGATTTGGAGCGCCTTAAAAATAATAAGAATCAAGTGTAGCTGATGAAAAATAATAATTTTAAAAATTTTAATTTTAGTAATTTGAATTTTTATTTAATTTCTATTCAAGACTTAAAGCTTTATTTGTGATTTAGAAATTGAAGAATTCATTAAGAATCAAGTATAGCTGAAGTCGATAGCATTTGAATTGCCGATCTTAAAATGAAAAAAATGTGATTTTTAAAAATTTTATATTAAAATTTGAAATATTTAACTCAAATATCTTTTTTTTAATTTATTCAAAAAATTAAAGGTTTTAAATTACTCTTAAGTCTTTTTTTTAATAATTATTTTAAACTTATTGAAATTCTTAAGTTTTACCTTTTAAATTTTTTAGATAAATAAAAAATATAAATAACGAACCTAGGCTAATCTTTTTATTTTCAATCCAATAAATTAATGTCTTAAAATAATTATTTTTTATCGCAGTATTTTTTAATTAAAGGTTGAAAAAAGCACAATAAATAATTTAAAAAAATAATTATATAGAAAAAGCTTTAGTTTAAACTTTAATTTGATTTATTCTACTATTAAATTTTCTAAATAGTAAGGGTTACTAATTTTACTCAATTTTAAGGTAAGCAAAACTGAAGTAATTCCAACTCTCCTATTCAAAAAATTGGAGAGACTAAGGTAGTTCAATAAAAAATTCATCAATTCTAGAAAAAAAAGGATTAGATTAGTAGAATTTTGTAATTTTATTTATGTTCCTCAATAAAAAAATTAAATTATATTTTAAAATTTAAGTTCGTATTTTCTCAACAAGAGAGCAAGTAACTAATTACTTTTATTTATTCCTTATTTTATATTTTAATTTTTTATTTTATTTAAATTAAAATTACTAAAACCAGTTAATAATTTCAAATTTATTACGACAATATTAAGGATATGCTAACAGTAGTTTGCATTCGTTTCATTTTAAAGAATATAATATGTATTACAAATAGATGGACTATTTTAAGAGTTAAAAATAAATTAGCAAAGAATAAGGTGCGAATCTGAAACCGAAACTTTAAACTTATTATCCAAAATGAACGCTGGTGCAAACATCATTTTTGTCAAGGTTAACATTTAAACGTTCTTCTCTATAATCCATTGTCATCATAGTGTTAGGTCTTAAGATTCGATAATCTTCAAGACCTTCCAAATCGGCATAGCTAAATGTCTACACAAAAATAAACATTAATATCTTAAAATTCTTGAAAAAAACAATTACATCTTCTCCTTGTTTTCCTTGCTCCATGAATTTTTTTTCAACAAGCTTTTTTGACCATTCTTGAACTGATTCACTCATTTTTTTTTAATTTTCAACTTCTTTCAATTAAAACAAAAAAAAAACATTTATCAAATATATTTATCTCGATTGCCGCGTTTACCAACCTTAAATTTATTTCAAAGATAAAAAACTTTTGATAATAAAATTTAATTTAATATTTGATGAAAATAGAGCGTCTTATTTATTATGCAAATTTCCCTAGAAATTAATCATTTGTAAAACAAAAATTTATTATTATTATTACTATAATTCTAAAAAAAATTTGAAGCAAATTTTTGATAATTTATAAAATTAAATAAAAACTTTTTATACTTTTTATATCAGATAAATCATTAACAAATTTAATTAAACTTTTTTTTAATTTTTAATAAAAAAAACGTCTTAAATTTTAATTTTGACTCTTGTAGTATTCAATTAAAACCAAAAAACTTGGACTTGATTTTTTTTCTTCAATTAATCTGAATAATTTAAAATTTACAAACTCATAAATTTTTATTACTTTCTGTTTTTTAATATTACAATAATCTTTAGGGTTTGACTTGGTAGATTATTTTTTTGATTATCGTTACAGAAGATTTATTACAAGGAATAATCCTGGTGTAAGACCCTAAACTTAATTTTAAATTCATCATCATACTTTTCTTCAAAATTTATTTAAAATTTTCTTGCAAAACATTATTACCATTTTCCTTATTTAAAGTGATCTTTCAGAATATTAAAATAAAAACAAGCATAATTTGAGTTTTAATTTTGAAAAATTATCTTAGCGGTAAAGATGTTCGCGTTAAATTTCCAATTCAAATCATAAGATTTTTATTTTAAGAATAATTCTTAAAATTCTAGATAAAAAAAATATTGCTTTTCATTCCATTTTTGAAATGAGCATTCCTAACGATTCAGCTAATATTGGCATCCAAGTAATTGAAAAAGTTTGTTTTCTAGTATATAATTTTAGTTTTTACAGAATGACAACCGAATATCACAATTTCAAGTGGAAAAAAATTCCGATAGATCACAAAGATATTTTGAAAATTCTGAATGTGATATATTTCAAAGTAAAAATTCTTAATTAAATTTTATTTTAAACAAAATTAAAAAAATAATTTAGCAAATATACAAGAAAATCTTGATGATGAATTAGTCAAAGAAGCTCTAAATAAAGTTCATTTGATTTGATTAATTTTGTATCTATTTAAATTCATGTAATAAATAAAGGGTCTTGATCTGAGAGAATATTCGAAAGAGATCAATCATGATTTAAATAAATTGGAAAAAGAATCAATTAAAGACTGTACATATTATTTGAAAAATAAAAAAAAATAATTTTTGATTCAACTTAAAGATTTCAAAGAAGCCGGTAACATAGTTAAACTTCATGATCAAATTAAGTCTTGTGACCAAATATTGGAGGTTTGTTTTGTTTTTTTAAATTTCATTATTTTCAATATTGTTCATTAGACTATTGAATCGATGCTTGATGGATTTCAAAAAAATTTAAGTGCGATTAGCAATGAAATTCAAACACTCCAGCATCAGAGTGTAACAATGAATATAAAGTTCAAAAATCGTCAATCAATTAGAGGCGAACTAACCCAATTTATTGATGAAATGGTTGTTCCAGAAAACATGATTAGGTAAAAGACAAGAATGAAATTTTCATATTTAAAATTTTGAAAAATTTCAGAACCATATTGGAAGGTCAACTAACTGATAGATCATTTTTGGAATACTTGCATGAACTAAACCATAAAATAGAATTTCTTTATGAAAAACCTCCGCACGACATAAAATGTTTCAATGATATTCATGAGATTTTATATAAACTTAAGACAAAAGCTATCTACAGAATTAGAGAATTTATATTACAAAAAATTGGTCAATTTCGCAAACCGTTACAAAATTATCAAATCACTCAAGATATATTAATTAAAAATAGATTTTTTTTTGAATTCTTAACATTACATGATCGAGCTATATCAAGAGAATGTCTTGATGAATACGTCAATACAATGTCTAAAGTTTATTTTTCATATTTCAAAGAATATTCAGCCAAACTAGCCAAACTTCAAGTAAATTAAATTTTGTTTTGAAAATTGGTTTTATCATAGTATATAATTTATGATTTACCAACATTTTTACAAATTTTTCGTAAATTTTTTAAGGTTTTGAAATTTTTTTTAAAGATAAAAATTTAAAAATAACGTCAGCATAATTTAGAAAAAAATGATCATTATCAATTTGAAAAATAATTTCTATTTCAAATTTCCTTTAGTTCTGTCTATTTTATTTAGAAATTTGAAAAAAATATATTTAAATTAACAAGTAGATTAAGCTTTATTTTTAAAATTGAACCTAATAAATTTTATGTCCCTAATTGAGGAAGTCTAATTCTCTAGATGTTCACATAGATAGCTTTAAAAATTTTTTTTTTCAAAATATTTATCAAAAATTAGATTCTAGGGTTTTCTAAAATTATTTTTAAATTTATCAGATTTTACCAAGTTAATTTTCTAAAAAAACTTTAATTGAATTTTCATTTGTGTTTTATCTAAAGCTTGAAGAAATAGCTGAGAAAGATGATTTATTAGGATCTGATGATAAACCAAAAACAAGCCTTTTTTCATCCAAACCAGCGCTAAGAAATCGTAGCACTGTTTTTACTTTGGGCAAAAGATATACAACTATTGAAAACGAAATCGAATCTACGATCATCATTCCACATGCATCTCAAAAATCAGATCAAAAAGTAAAATTAAAAAAAAATTTATTCTATCATTTAAGAATTCACCAAAATTAAGTATTTGATGGAAAATATATTCCGGAGTGAACAATATGCTTTGTTGGACAATGCAAGTAATGAATTGATGTTTTTATCTGATTTTTTCATGGCCAAAGACAATTCCTGCATTGAATTATTCGCATCAGTTTTTGAAATAACTTTCAATTTATTGCTAGTATTTTTTTTTAAAAAAAAATCTAAAAAAAATTTAAAAAAAAATAAATAGAAAAATTCAGAGCGTCAAATAAAATCAACTCATGATGCAATTGCAATATTTCTTTGCATAAATATAATCCAGCGATACGAAATTTTGGCAAAAAAACGTCAATGTTTTCCAATTTTAGGGTATTTTAAAATTAGTATGATGGAGATAAAAAAAAATTCAAATTATTTAGATATTTCGAAAATTTGCTTGAAATTTTGTGGAAGCGCTTTGACATAATAATGCAAATGCATTCGAGCAGTGTTTCTTTGGTAGATCCTCATAGGCTTCAAAATTTGGATGTCAGGCCTCATTTTGTAGGCTATAAAACAAACTATTGACTAAAATTAACTATATTGTGATTCATTTAGATCACAAGACGATACGCCGAGTTTTTGACTAGTCTGTTGACCATTAATGAAAATTTTCAGAATCCAAAACTAAACGCAAATCTAAGTCAACTTCAAATCGAAATTCAAAATTTTATCCTCAAACTTGCATCAGAATTCTCTCAGCGAAAGGACCAATTGATATGTTTAATTAATAACTATGATCTAATGCTTACAGTTATCTCAGAACGAATTAAAGAAGAAAATAGAGAAGCTCAAACACTCAGAGATTTACTTACCAATCGAACTAATGATTATGTTGAGGAAGTTTTAATGCCTTATTTTGGAAATTTGATAATATTTGTTAAAGAATGTGAGATTTTTATTGAAAAAGATAATTTTAATTCACTGAAATCTTATGAAAGTAAGTTAAATAATAAAAGTTTCTTAATTTTTTTTACGATAGTCTTCTTTTTTAAGACCATGTAAATCCTTTGATAAAAAATTTTAGTAATGAATGGAAAAAGTACTTAGAATTGATCAATCAAGAAATAATGAGATCATTTACTAATTTTAAAAATGGCCAAGCTATCCTTCAAGTGCGATTATTTTTTTTAAAAATTTAATTTTTTAATTTTTTTTAAAAAGGCTACTTTAACTCAACTAATTCAATACTACCATAGATTTAACAAAATTCTATCTCACAATTGTTTCAAGCATTTAAGCGGACGCAATGAAATGCTGAGCATTCATCATCTAATGGTAGAAATTAAAAAGCACAAGCCAACATTTTAATCAAATATCTCGTTTTATTTATTTTATTTTTTTTTCTATTTTAAACGGTTAAATAAGTATTTGTTTAAAAAATCTTTAAATTAATTTTATATTAGTAAAATAATTAGTCACTACAAAGCACTAAGTTTTTTGTTATAAATTAAAGCGGTACTAAAATTCCGTTAATTTTAATTTTAACCATTTCAAGTGGAAAATTTTTATTTTAATTTAAAGAAATGGTGTGTAAAAAAGTATTGTTCATTATTTTGTTTTCGATGGCTTTTGAATATAAATTATGCAGCAGGCATGTTGGAATTTTTCATAACTTTTTCAAGCTTAATTGTTCAGATTATAACATAAGTGAATGCAATTTTTGTGGCCCTGGAAATTTTTACAACAAGAGTAATTCAAAGCTACATAAAGCTCATTAGAAATGATACCAAATTATTTTTATATCTTTAATCATTTGAAATATAAAACGATTTTTTTATTCAAAGTAAAAATGTTTAGATTTTGAAAAAATATTTAAGATTCGGAAGCATGTAAATGCTGTGAAGTTGAATTAAAATGTTCCACGTGTAGTCTTTGTTTAGAAGGATATTACAATAATGAATTCAATCAAACAGAATGCAAACCATGTTCTCCTGGATATTTTTCTGAGTAAATTATAAAAAAATTTTCACTTATTTTTGTTTTATTTTTGTAGCAAAATCGGATCGATTGTTTGCTTAAAATGTGACAAAGGTTCATATTCGAATAAAAGCGCAAGTCAGCAATGCAAATTGTGTCCCAAAGGCTCATTTAGCAATATAGAAGGATCTAAAAATTGTACTAACTGCTCATTTGGATATTATCAAAATCAAACTGGGCAATACAAATGTGAAGAATGTGAAATGGGAAAATTTTGCAACCATAGTGGATGTGACTTTTGCTACGAATGTGAACCAGGATTCTATGCCAATACAAGTGCAAATAAAAACTGTCAAGCATGTCCAATTGGGACATACCAAAACAAATATAGCTCTATTTCTTGTTTGGATTGTCCTGCAGGATTTGAATCATTGTAATTTAGTTTTAACAAAAAAAATAAATTTTTCAAATAATTTTTAAAGAAACATCGAATCAACTAACTGTACTGGATGCAGGATTGGCTTTTTTAAAGACAAAAAAAGCTCAGATCTTTGTAAGCAATGTTTAGAAGGTATTTTTATTGAATTTTTATCTTGCACAGACAATTTTTTTTTATTTAGGTAGCTATTCGGATACAATTAATTCAACTAATTGCACTCTATGTCCTGAAGGATATTATCAAAATCAAAAAGGATCTAATACTTGTATTGAATGCTTTGAAGGTTCATATTGCTCAAAAGAAGGCTGTACAATTTGTGAACCTTGTGATGCAGGATACGAAAGTCTAACAGAAGGCTCCAAACAATGTTCTGAATGTCTTCCTGGATTTCATAAAGAAAAAAAGGGTTATGAAAGATGTGTTGAATGTGAAATTGGATCATATAGTGTATTTGCTGGTGCAAAATATTGCTCAATTTGCCCAGCAGGCTATTACTGTCCTTGTACAAGCTGTGCACCAAAAGCTTGTCCCAAAGGATCTATTTGCCCAATGGGAAGTACTGAATATATAATATGCTCATCACCTTTTTCATATGTAAGCAACATCTCTGATACATCATGCAGCAAATCTGTTTTTTTTTACATTTTAATTTTTGGATCGATTGTTATTTTTGTAGTCATATTTTTTTTTGGAATCTATAAATATCAAAAACGAAAGAATAGAGATAAAAATGTTACACAAAAACTTTTATCTGACATAAGAGATCCACTTTACTTTGGCTATTAATTAAAACTTTATTTTTTAGTAAAATGGTTAGATAAATTAAACTCTATTTGGTATTTTAATCAAATAAATTAAAAAATATTGAATTTTTATTTTTTTACAAATTGACTCCATTCATTATTCGGATTTTGATTAGGTTCTACCCATTCAATTGGTAATGTTTTTGATCTATCATAATTTTGAGTCAAAAAATTATCCCATTCGTATCTACTTAAAAAAATTAATATCAATTTTAAATGTGACAAAAATTATTAACCTTATGTAAACTAATTGTTCCCAAGTTAATTGACAATCATGTTCATTCTCTTTGTTTTTAATATACTTTAAATTATGTTTTCAGAAAATTCTAGATTTACCTCCGAAAAAATAATTTGAGATCTCTTTAAACTGCTGATCAAATAATTCATTTGATTTACTTGAAATTCCCGGCTTTGGAAGGCTCTCTTGTTAATTTAATAAAAAAAAAAACTAATAAAAATTTTTCGAGTCAAGTACCTATAATTTTTTTTTTAGCTTGTTCATATTCACTTCTTTTTTGATCTATTGCTTTTAGAGTTTCATTCAATGACAATTCAATGGTTAACTGCAAGTTTTTTTGACTTGATCTGAGTAAAATTAATTTACGTAACGTTTGAGAGAAATCATGGAGTTGCTTAAGCTCAAATAATCCTTTGTTGTAGTGATCCAATGTTTCATTAAATTCTACAGCATTAACATTATACAAGTCTGATTTTTTATTGTCAAATACGTCTTTTGACTTTGTCAAGTAGTCCAGTTTATAATCATAAAAGTTTTGATTGTTTATTTGTTTAGTTCGTTTACGTCTAGAAATTCTTTTTTTAATAAAGCGTTTAGTTTTATTAGAATGTAAAAACGCATATCTCACATTCAAATCATCAAGAATCGATTTTAATTCAAATTTATTAATATTTACACTATCCAAGTTTGATTTCTTTGAATCATTTACCAATTTTTTAAGGAACTCAATTCTTTTATACATAACTTGAACATTTTCTCTAATTTCCTAATCATTAAAAGTACAATTAATAAAATAATTTTAATAGAAATTTACTTTGAAATTAAGTTTGTATTTATTCAAATCAAATTTTTCTATTTCCATTATTATTTACAAAAATGAAATAAATTTTAAAATATTCATAAATTTTGAATTAAATCTCAAAGTATATTTTTATTTAAGTTTTTATTTTGCTTGACTTGTATATGAGGGGGTATAGCTCAGTGGTAGAGCATTCGACTGCAGATCGAGAGGTCTCCGGTTCAATCCCGGATGCCCCCTTGTTTTTTTTCAAGTTATTTTAAAATTTACTATTTTACAAAATTTATTTAAACTAAATTCTTCTGAGCAAAATTTACAAAATTTAAAATTTAAACTGTTGGATATGAAGCAGCAGTGGCAATACCACAATTATTGTTTCTATTTCGAGACATTTTTATGTATCCCTTATCACCCCAACCACTCGCCCAAGAATTTTTTACGATCCAATAATCTTTGCCACTTTCACTACCATATCCGACAGCAAGTACACCATGATCCAATCTTGTTTGGCTGCAAAGTAATTCATGATAGATACCTTTTTAATTTTCAGTCAAGTTATTGTTTTAGAGCAATTTTTTTAAAGCAGTTTTACCTTTTGAATAAAATTGGAATGACAAATGACTGGCATCAATAGCAACTGAAACTGGTCCAACAGATCCAACAGCCTGCTTTAAAGCATCCTCATCTTTTGACTTAATATCTACAAATCCAGTGTCTGTAGCTCCAACATTTTCTGGTTTGAATCTACAAGATTGGTCTATGGCTTGGTACTAATTTTCAGAAAATAACAAAATAAAAAATTTTTAAAATATTTTTATAAAACATTACTGGATACGATGTTTCAGTGTCAATTCCTTGATTATCTTTGATGTATGCGAATGCCTGATCCATAAGACCACCATTACAACCTTGATTTCCATATTTTCTGGAACAATCGACTAAATTTTGCTCGGATAATGATACAAGTTTTCCAGTTGCTCTGAAATGTTGTCCTTCAAGAGAACCAGTAGCTGAGAAAGCCCAGCATGATCCACATTGACCTTGATCTTTGACTGGAGTCACATAACCTTCTGTTCTCCAGTCAACTGAATCAGGTACTTGTAAATTCGGATTGAACACAAATGTTTTTTTTGTTCTAAATAGAGATTGAGCCAAAGATTGATTATAACCATTGTAAATAGCAACAAATTCAGAATTGGTCATATCTCCAAATTGATTCATTTCAAGCCAAAACGAATGCACACCATTATCAGCTTGTTCGTTGTGCTTGTTAATAAAATCAAGATTAGACTTCCAAATATTAAAACGCTTAAGCTCCTCGATGCTTGATGAATAGAATTTTTTGTGGAAATTCTTATAATTTTCCCATTCTTCGTGTAAATTAAGTGCTGATGCACAACAAATAGCCAAAGCTAGTAAAGCAATTGAATTTTTCATTTTTTTTGATGCTGTTTTAAAAATTTTGGAAATTAATTTATATTCATTTAATGAGAAAAAGAACATTTGGAAAGGCCTAGATTTTCTAATTTTAAAAATGATAAAAATATTTATTTTTAAAAATTTTTATTTTTCAAGATGTTAAGAGTAAATTTTAAGCTATTGGATTTTTAAATTACGAGAAAAAAACAACTTTTAATAAAAAGCTTTTAATTTTTCTTCAAATTTATTCTTCATCACCATCTTGATCACCTTGTTCAGTATCGGAAAAACTATTCTCCGGTATGTCATAAATTCTAATAATCGGCTTTAAAAGAAAAAATAAAAAAAATATAATTTTTTTTAAATATTCGACAATTTATCTCACTTTATTAGGATCCTTCATAATGATGTATTTGCCATCTTTTTGCTTATTGAGAATATCAATAATGCATCTAACAATACCCCACGAATTATCAATGTTCAAAGCAATTTGAGAACTGAATTCATTTGGACTAAATTGTTGCATGCCCAGGATAACATGCTTGTCTGTAGCTCGGGTATTTACTCTAGAAACGAAACCAAACTTTATTTGGTCAACACTAGCAAGTAATGAACAAACAGTCCATTTAGCAAGCTTGCATCCATTGTTTTTAATTTCAGCAGCCAAGACAGCTCCAGGTTGCGAGTCCAATTTCTGTCTCCAATCTAATCCATTATTATACTTAAAGAAAAAATCAATAAACGTTTAAAAAAAAATTTTTTTTTTTCTATCAAATAAATACTTTTGAGTCCCATTCATTTAAAGCTCTAATGTTCAAAAAAATCTTTTCATCATTAGCGCCAGTTGAAATAGCATCAATTTCTGATCTAACTATTAGTTTAATATCATTTCCCAAATCCCATTTGCGGTATTTATATCCTACAGAAGCAACTTCGCTCTGATCGCTTTCAATAAAAGGATTCGGATCAGTAAAACAGAACCTTTCTTCATTCATTCGCAAGACTTGTTGGGTTAAATTTTGATTAATATAGGTGGCCTCTAAAGCTAAATTATGTGGCGAATTAATGCTCTTTTCTTCGTCCATAGGTTGTTCAGATGACGTTTCACTTACAGTCAATAAATCTATTAAAAAATGTAACTACATTTTTAAAATGAAATTTTTTATTAAATTCTACCAAAATTAGAGTCATCTCTTTTGTCTAAAAATATTTTGTTGCTAATTTTCTTTAAAAAAATTTATAATAGATTTTTTTAATTATTTGACATTTTTTCATTTAATGGCTTACAGAAACCACAATATCCCATGGATACACTGAGCGACTGCAGCACATAAGAGTAGCCAAAATTGAATCTGTAGCATAGACATTTCCTTCAGTTTTTGACAGTGATCTTATGACTGGATCATCCAATGTGGTTACCTTATGATAAACTCTATTGATGCGCTTAAGCTTGTTAGCTGCAGTTTGAACTTTGCAGTTGACACGATCATAGGTCTTGTCATAATATTCCATCGATCCGCAAGATTTTCTATAATTTCAACAAAAAAAATATTTAATTATTTCTTTTTTTTCTGATAATTTTACAAATCAACTGGGTCATCCACAATTAAACTTAATTTTGATAGACGAGAAAATTCAATCTCCTCTATTACTTTCCATTCGTCACCAACTCTCACTGATGGTTCTCGTTGTTTCATCTGAATCTTTCAGTAGTTAATTAAAAAAATATTATTTGAGTTACTATTAAAATTACATTTCGATTATTGGTTTGATATTTTGGTTTGGATTTTTGCTGAACTTTTTGTTGTTTAGTCATTTTAGTGTTGACAACTTGTGCAGGCTTTTGGTATTGTTGGTTATAAGTTTTTCGAATTATTTTCTAGTAAATGAAATTATTAAAAACGTTTTTGTTAAATCAAAAATAAATTTTACATTCGGATTTGTTCTGAATTTTTTCTGAAAACCAGTTTTTGTCGCTCGAGTTTGATCAACTAGAGTAAATTGACTTTCATCTTCATCATGAAAGTAGGAATATTGGCCGACGTTTCCAACTGAAAACTGAGATTGATACTTGTTATAGGATTTTTTGTCCGTATGACCAGATAAAGTCCAGTCGGCAATTTTTCCGATTTTGTCTGATTTAGAAAATTTCTGATAAGGCAAATCTTTATATTTATCTGGTTGATCGTTTGGCCCCCATCCGATCGGATTGTCGTTAACAACTGGTAGAGAAAAAATGCTCAAATTTTCACTTGAATGTTCGTTATCTATGTTGGCTTCTGGCATCTTTAATTTACTTTTCTAAATAAGATTATTTTTAAAATTAACTTTGTCCATACTAAAGTACCAAAAAAATTTAATTTTATAATAAATTATCAAATTTCATAAAAGAAAGAAAATTTAAAAAGCATGGTTTGACTTAAACAAAATTGCAAAAATTATTTCATACGAATGCATTATTTTATGTGTAAATTGCAATTTTTTAGATGCAAAATTCATACCATATTTGTCTTTTTTTTTTTAAATATATTGATGATTAAATTTTCAATTATAAACATTATCAATTCAGAAACCAATTTTATATGGAAATTTTCCAATCAATTTATTTTATGTTTTGAAAATTATAAAATTTTTAAAATTGCTGAACAAACTTTAAAAAAAGATAAGATTTTTAGTTTAAGTCTACTTAAATAATTTTCGTTTATAAAATAAAAATATATTATTTGTAGAATCCTGTAATAAATTTTATCTTTTTTTAAATAATTTTTTTAAAATTTATTCAATAACTTTGTGCAAATTAATAATAAGTGAAATTAAATTGATTTTTTTCTTTTAGATTATCCCAGAGAAGCGCGTTGGCAGACAACTTTTAATAAATTTTTATCTATTTATTTTGATATTTTAATATGATAAAAAAATTATTTTTCTGAAAATATTTTTAAATTTTTTTTAATAAAACAACTTAAGCTGATTTAATACTTTAAGTGTCAAAAAAATCAAATAACTCTTTATTCATATTCTAAAAGATCGTGATTACTTAAAAAGCTAAAAAGTTTTTACCATATTCACTGTCAGTTCTGTGGTGTAATGATTCGAATATTCAACATCAAACAGGAGGTCGAAGGTGAAAATCCACACTCCGTTCCGGTTGCAAGCGCATAGGGTTAACTATCGGGTCGTTCAAGAATTTTAAAAGTTACAAAGAAATCAAACGTTTCTATGCTTCACAACGAGTGCATCGAGTGGCAAGGGAAAAAAATAGCTGCTTAAATTTTCTAAATTTCTAATTATTTAATTTATCAAGCTTCTTTATTGAAGCGTCAGAACTATTAAATAGGCTTTTTTCCAATTTTTGTTTATTTTTCAAAATTTTTAATGTAAAAGTATTTACATAAATCTCATTTCACCTCATTATCATTTCAATCTCATAAGCACCTGACTCTCAAAATTTTATATTATAATTCTAATAATTTATAAGAAAAATAAGAAAATTTTATTAAAAAAAATTAAATTTAATGCTAAGACAAATTAATCAATTAAATATCCTATTACGTTCAAATTTTCCATTTTCAAAGATTCTGGAAAATTATCACAATCAAAAAAGCAAAAAATTTGAAAGAAAAAGAGTTTTTTAATTTTTGAACTAATTAATTTAGAAAAATTTCAATTTAAAAATTATTTGAAATACAACAAGTTATTATTTCAAAAAAAAATTTGTTTTTAATGTCAAATCAAGCTTTGAATAAGAATAATAATTTGGATCACAAATTTGATTCTAAAGAACTTCATAATCTATTAGGTTTTGATCCATTTAAAATAGTTTTTTCTATTTTTATAATAATTTCATAATTTATATAGGCAAAATACGAAAAAAGATAAATTTAAAATTCGTATTTAGTTGAATTAAAATTAATAATTTTTTTAAAAACGAGAGTTCTGACAAATTTAAAAAAAAATGATCCCAATTAAGCAAATCATCGTTTTTCTTTTGTTTATTAGGCAATTACTAACATATAATCTTAAAGACTCAGAAAATATGGATAAGTTATGGAAAGAGTTTAAACTGAAGAATAATAAACTTTATTCAAGCTTAGAAGAAGAAAATATGCGGTACAATAAAAATAAAAATTAAATTAAAATTGATTAAATTTAAAAGCTATAAAATTTGGGCTGATAATGTGCATTATGTCCTTGCTCATAATCAACATGCAGAAGAAATAGGCTTTACTTTAGGACTGCACAGTTTTTGTGATTTGGTATCAAATTTATTTCATTTTTAAAATCCATAACTTTTTTCTAATCTTTATTAAAAAGTCTCAAAACGAAGTAGCCAAGCTGAAATTTGGTTTAAAATTAAGCGCTGAAGAGAAAAGAAGACTCGAATTGATGAATAAAACATCAATTAAAAGTGAACCAACGACAAGTCTTCGAGCTGAGCCTAAACTTAAAATGTCTAGATCAGTTGGTAATAGCTTAGATATTTTTATCATTAAGATTTTTTAATAAATTAAAAAGACTGGGCTGCAGATGGTTTTGTTTCAGACATAAAAGATCAAGGAACTTGCGGGTAAGTTATTTTGAAAATTTTTCAAATATTTTAATTCAATTTTTTTTTAAAAGAGCTTGTTGGGTACTTTTATTCTAAATTTTTGACACAACAAAAGTTAAATTTTTTAATTAATTAGTCATTTGTAAGTACAGGAGCTCTAGAATCTCAACTAAGAATTAAAAATGACGATTTTACTACATTATCAGAACAAAATTTGATAGATTGTTCTGTCTCATATGGTATATAAATAATAAAATATTCTGAATTTAAAACTGAAAATTTTCTTTTAAAAAAGGAAATGAGGGATGTGATGGTGGGCTCATGTCTCAAGGTACAAACTTAAAAATCTTAATAAAAAAAAAACTCTGCTTTTGAAAGCTTTTAGCTATGTAAAGGATAACAATGGAATTAATTCTGACTCAATTTATCAATATGTCGGAGCTATAGTATTAGTTTAAAAATATTAAGTTTTTATTTAATTATCTATTAAAATGAAAAGAATCGTTGTAGATTTAGAAAATCAAGGATAGCTGCCCGAGTGGCAGGTTATGTTAACTTACCAATAGATGAAGAAGCCTTAATGGAAGCAGTAGATGATATCGGCCCTATTGCTGTCGGTGAGAAAAAGTCTAATAAAATAATGTTGATTCTGTATTTATTTTAAAAAGGTATTGATGCCGATCACACTTCATTTACCCTATATAAAGGTGGAATTTATTTTGACCCTGCATGTAGTTCTGAAAACTTAAATCACGCAGGTAATCTTAAATTTTTTTTAAAATTTATTTTCAATTTAGTTTTCTAGTCCTGGTTGTAGGTTATGGTACCGAAAATGGAAAAGATTATTGGTTAATAAAGAATTCATGGTAAAATTAATGTATTAGGTTTTGGGTTATACAATATTTTATTTTAGGGGTAAATCTTGGGGTGAAAATGGATATGGACGAATCGCACGTAATAGAAATAATCATTGTGGAATTGGTAAAATCTTTTTTAAATGTTTAGTAGATTTTTTTTAATGATCACATATTTTTTAAAGCTTCGCTTGCTGGATATCCCCTTTTGGTAGGAATATTCTTTAATACTAATACCGTTAAGCCTTGCGATATCATCCATGGGATAAATTTTAATTCTTAGGTTTTAGTGCACGCTTAAGAAAAGCATCTTTCTCATGTTGGAATCGGCTTCCTTGGGATGTATGCATAAAACGGGAGGTTAAACAAAACATATTGCTGGGTAAATAACCGCGAAAATGCGGACTCGACCCTACTTTAAGAACTGAAAATTATAATTTAAATTTGAGCTATGGTGCGGGTTTAAAAATTGGGTTTACAAAAAATCTAAAAAATCAAATAAAATAATCAAAAACATTTTTTTAACTCTCTCAAATTTATTTTTCGCGGTTTTTACCCAGCATTATTTTTAGGTTTTAGAATTTTAACCTCCCGTCATAACATGAAATCGGCAATTTTTTGCACACATCCCAAAGAAGCCGATTCCAACATACATGAGAACGATGCTTTTCTTAAGCGTGCACTAAAACCTAAGAATTAAAATTTATCCCATGGATGATATCGCAAGGCTTTACGTTAATAAATAATACTAAAAATTTTAGATTTAAGACTTCGAGTTCTAGCTCACTAAAAGAAACTAATTCTGATTCAATTTCGCAAACAAAATCTAGTGTTGATGAATGCAATTTAAAAAAACTATTCAATATTGCTTTAAAAATGTTTAAAATGCAATTTTAATTAGTCATACTAATAATTCTTTTTAATATTTATGATTTGAAATAATAGATAGAATAAAAATTCAAGCTTTTATTAAAATACTGTAAAATTAGAATTTTTGTTTTTAAAAATCTTTTTATATCGTTTTGATCCAAAATTTATTCATCAAAAATTATTTATTAAAAGGAACAAAAGAAGAAAATTCATTTTTTGTTTTTTAATCGAAATAATAGTTTTATTTATAATTAATAAAAATATTGAATTTCTCTTAAAAATTAAAATTTTTCTTTTAAAAATTTTATCTAATCGAAAGTTATTTTTCACAAAGTATATTGTTTTAGTTAAACTAATTTATCAAGAATATGTAGAAAATATTTATTATGAAAAATTTTAAAATAATTTTTTTATCTTTGAACCAAAAAATCTATATTTAAAATTTATAATTTTATTGCTTTTCCTTATAATTTACCTAAACAAACTAAGTTTTAAAAAAAAAATTATTTTTTCCTATTAAACAATATATACAAAAAATTCTTAAAATATTAAAATGAAAAGTCCCATCCAGTTAGGTCATCCTCAGGCTCTGGCTCTTCGTCTTCTGGATATTTATCGAAATTGTTCAAATCTGTATTGTCTGTGACTTTAGGAATAAACGGAGCTTCTAAAGTACCGTTTCTTAAGTTTTCCCAGCTAAATCCCTCGAACCAACGGTGTTTTTGTACATCTTTGATTCCACCACGCTGATATCCTAATCGATCAACAGCGTTCTCTCGACATAATCTTTTAATCAGAGTACTGGCTATTTTAGGAATTTTACGCGGAAAATCAACTGCTTCTATTCCTTTAAGTATTAAGTTATATGTGCTCATAGGATCATTTCCAGAAAATGGAGGATTCCCACTCAACAATTCGTAGATTAAAATACCAACACTCCAATAATCAGCTCCGGTATCATGACCTTTGTTCAAAATGATCTCAGGAGCAACATATTCAGGTGTACCTATTCAAATTTTAATTTAATATCAAAATTTAATTTAAAATTATTTAAAACCTGCTCATAAATGTCTTTTGGCGAATATTTTTTTTTATCTAAAATTTTTTATATCTAAAAAGGATTTACTGATTTAAGAATTTATAATTTGAAAGAGAATGCATTAGCAGATTTAAAATTTTGATGCTTTAATCATCTAAATTGAACTAAATTTTAGCCTCAATACTTTAGAAGCATTTTTTATTAAAATTAAGAATAAATAATTTCGTTTTATATATAGATAATAATTCTAGCCTTAAATTCCTAATAAATAATGAAAAATAAAACTGAAATTTGATCTAAAACCCTACTTTGTTTTTCTACTTAAGGCAAAAACAGATTATGCTTAAATGAAAAAAGATTAAACAAAACCATATGTCTTCATCTTTAAAAATTATCTGCATATTTAAATTTGAATTCACATTAATAATATAACTTTTTTAATTTATATTTATTAAAAAATATTTGTTAATGAAATCGAATATTTTTTTATCAATTTAATCTTATAACTATATGACATTGAAAATAAGGTTTGATTCAAATTTTTTTTATCAAAATTTTTCAAATATTATATAAAATAAACGGCATTGCGAATTTTGGAACAACAAACAAAAACAAAAATTTTAAATAAAAAGAACTTTTTTTTATATTTTTACATTTTCATATTTTTAGATTTTTTGTGCAATATTTAAGAAAATTTTTAATTTTAATTTTGTTTACCAAATAATTTGACAAATATTCTGAAAAATTTCTCAAAAAATCTAAAAATCTAAAAATTTAAAATTATTTTCATTTTGCCTCCAAAAATTGTTTTGCGAAATGTATTAACTGATACATGGTTTGTATCACCCAAATTTAGTTTGTGTAAAACCTCAAATTAAAATTCTTATAAAAATTTAATTATTTAATTCAAATTTAATTTTAATAATTTCCAAATGCATATACTGTTTTGCACAATTGCACAGTTTTAGCACAGACTAAATTTGAGTGTTACAAACTTTGTATCAGTTGATACATTTTGCAGAAAAATTTTTTGACCTTTAGAAAAAAAGTTTTTTAAATTTAAAATTTTTGTTTTTTGTTCCAAAATTCACAATGCCGAAATATTAGTTAATTAACTATAAATTTCTATGTTGAATCAATATATTAACTTACAAAAAATATAAGCAAGTTTTTCAATTTTTTAATAATTTAACATACCACAAAATGTCCATGTTTTTTTCCCATGACCAATTTTTTTCGCAAAACCAAAATCAACTAACTTACAGTAACCTTTAGCATTTAGCATTATATTTTCTGGTTTTAGATCACGATAAACAATTCCTTTTGAATGTAAATAAGAGAGAGCTTCAATTACACATGCTGTATAAAATTTAGTATCGTATTCTTCAAAACAACCTTTTTCTCGTAACAAACTCCATAGTTCACCACCCAAACAAACTTCCAATAAAAGATAAAGATATTTTCTATCCTTGAAAGTCTTGAAAAGTCGAGCAATAAAATTTGATCTTGACTCCAACATTATATTTCTTTCATTTAAAACGTGATCTTGTTGTTTGGTTTGAACAATGTACTGTTTTTTGAGAGTTTTTAGTGCATATGTTCTCAAATCACGAGTGTTTCTGACTAGCTCAACACGTCCAAAACCCCCTACTCCTAGCGTTCCAAGTATTTCAAATTCAGCCAAGCGAATGCCAACCAGATCAAGCTCTTCATCATCTTCCATGGTCAATAACTGGGTTTGAGCACGTTTATACATTTTTATTGACTCAACTCTTTTTAAATTAGAAAATTCATTGTCGTTAACAAATTGCTTGTAATATTGACGATCAAGTACAAGGCATGTAACTCCATTAGGATCATCTGCGATAACATTGAACGGTCTTGTCTCTTCTCTATTAGAAAATTTAAATTAAATTGCATTTTATATTTTCTTTTTACCCTTGAAGAGCATTTTCTCCGAAATATTCACCTCTATTTAGGTATTTAACAAATTTAGGACTATCCCATTTCGAAGCACTTTTGGTTATTTTAGCGCGACCTTTGCTTATTATATAAAAAGTATCACCTTTTCCAAATTGACGCACAATAAAATCATTCATGTTGTAAGTACACTAAAAATTAAAAGAAAACTTTATCAATTAAAAAAAAATAGTTTTCTAATTTTTATTTTTTTCCAAATTGATCATCCTAGATTAACATTTGTATAAAACTTAGAAAAACTCAACCATTGATTAAATAGTTATTTTATTTGAGATAAATGTTTAACTTGCCAAAATTAAACATAGACTATTTGTTATTATTTTATTTAACAGCTTACCACGGCTTTTAGGGCTAGCCAATCTAAACTAGGTCAATAATTGATATTTAACTTAGATAACAGAAATAGTAATTACATATATTAACTTAAATGAATAGTTTTAATTCATTAATTAAAGCAAAATTTTTACTCAATTGTATTTTAGAAAAATTGAAAGATTTAAAAAAATGCTTACTTCATCAACTTTGTCTATTAATTTTGATATTATATCTTCTCTGATACCCTGAAAAGTAGGCACACTTAAAATAGATTAAAAAATTTTCTGAAAAACATGTTATTACTAAATATACTTTTTAAGTAAGTCCATATATTCTTCATGTTTTTCAATACCGGATCTCATCATAATGACTTGGAAGGTGGTACGGTCAATGGCCCACAATTTACAAACACTCAATGCTAATAATCAAATTAATTTAAATGATTTATTAACACTAGAAGCACCAAACGAGTCAAAATGACACGTTTTAAATTTTTTTAAATCCTCGTATCTTTTGAATGGATTTTTGAAATAAATATATCTTTTTTGATTTATGTAGATTTTAAAATTTTCTTTTAAAAATAATATTACTTAATAAAATTGTTATATTTTTTATTATAAAATAATTTCAAATTAAAAAAACGTGAAAAAATGCTTGGTGCTTCTATTGTTAAGATTAAATACTACAAACCTCTAATGGAAGCCGTTCTTGTGCAATTGTACAAAATAGCCAATTCACCAAAAACTTTACCGGAACTCATAGTGCATAATAGTTTGGAATTTTTGGTCACCTCAACTCGACCATCTAAATTTTTTTTTTAAAATAAAAACTACTAAATCTGACTATATTTACCTTCAATTATGTAAACGCTATTTCCGACATCACCTTCCCTGATTATAATACTTTCTTTAGGAAATTCTACTGGATACATACAGTTAACAATACTATCAATTTGATCAGATTCCAAATTTTTCATAAAATCATTTTCATAGATGCTATTTGTTAAAAATTCAATAGTCCTTTAAAAAAAATTATTCTTTTAAATGCAAATTTGGTTTTATTTCTTATTAATTTTACTCTTGACTCTTTGAATATTCTTTTAATGAAATTTTTTCCTTAGTCTTGTTGTTAAATCTATTCTGAGCCGATTCACCTGAGATTGCGATACGCTTTGACTTTAAATTTGATTGTATTTGTAAGTGTTTAATTTCAATTTTAGGCGTTGACTTATTGTTAGTTGCTCCATAATTATTTTTTATAATATTTGTCTGATTTTTTAAAATTCCATTTGGTTTAAAATCTAGAATTCCATTTTGCATCGTTTTGTGAGCATTCTCTTTATATTTGTTTAATTCTTGCTTTAAATTTACTAATTCAGACTCGATTTTTTGAATATACAGGTCCTTCTCTTTAATTAAACTATCTTTGAGCATTATTATTTCATCTTTTTTAACAAGACCAGTCTCAATTTCTTTGATGAACAGTTCTTTTTCTCTCATTTCAAGTTGGAAAATTCTCATTTTCTGCTCTAGGTCCTCAATCAATTTTGTTTTGTCTCTCAGCGAGACTCTCAAGTCGTGTAATGTGAGACTCATGATAAGCTTTTGTTACACCCTCACAAACAAAATATTATTTCACCAAATTAGCAACATTTCAAATTCTAAATAAAGTTAAATTAATAAAATAATTCGAAAATCCGAATTCTTTTTTTTTTCTATAAAGTTAATTCAATAAAGAAAATGATTTATTATAAAATGAATTACATTTCACATGAATAGATAGATATGAGGCTTGGATTTAAAAAAATTTACCAAATAATGAAAGCTATTCAGCATAAGGCAACTCATAATCATTAATTAATAGATACACATTTGGCATATTAAGCAAAGGAAATGCGTTTATGTTTTACTTTAATCTATAACAGGAGGTATGGAGAAAAAAATTTTAGTGAATATCAAGACTTTTCAATCGAGTGTATGAGTTTTAAATTTCATAAAAATTTTGAAGCAAATTAATAAATTTGTTTCATATTTTTATTTCATTGACTTAATCCTCAAGCTTTTATACTTAGTTTCAAACTGCCTAACTGATAATTTATTTTGAATTATTTTTAAGATAATTCAAGTGAAGAAATAATTTGTTCAGTTGCTTTCTTGTTTTTAGATGCTTTAGATAAAATAAATCCTGAATTGAACTAAAGAGAGCAGATATACATCTTTTTTATAATAATGTTTAAACCTAAGTATTTCACCATTTTTTGATAAAATTCGATGAAATCTGATTTTTATTTTGCTGATGAAATGGCTCTTCATTAAAATTCATGAATTTACAAAAAAAAATTTAAATCAAATCTAAAACTTGCTAGTTTTTCGGCATAAATTCAATACAAATATTCTTTTTCAAAAGAAAATGTTATTAAATCATCAAATTCTCTTCTCTTATCTTTTAAAAATTCTAACTGTGATATAATTGAATAAAAGGAAATTAAATCTCATTAATAATTTGAAATTTAAATAAGACAGATCATATTTTAATCTTAAAACAAAGTTCAAAATAAAATAACTTGAATATTTAAAAAAATTCTAGAACCTAACAAAAATAAAATATTTTTTTTAGATAAAATCAATAATTCAGAAAGTTTTTTTAAAAACCGTTGATAAAAGCAGATGTTAGAACAGTAAGACTTATCGGATATTTATATTAATTTATTTATCGAATTTTTTGAGAAGCTTTCTGAAAAAGAAAATAAAGTTCATCAAAATAGGTTATTCTAACCAAAAACATAACATGACGTGGTAAATTTGGTAAATATTGAACTCAATCGGGATTAAGTCAAGTCTGTGATTGTGTTTATTCTTTGTTATTAAATTCAAGATAGCATTATTATGAAATATGCATTTAAAAAATCAATTTTTGATAAAACATGAATATTTAGGTATTTGACAAATTAACCTTTTCCGATTAAAGTCTGTAAATCATACTTTCGGAAGTTATTCTCAATAATGCCTCATCAAAATAAATAATAACAAATCTAAAAATTAATGCTCTTTTAAATTAAACATTCAAATATTTTTTCATAATGATGATATAAGATTATTTAATACAATTCAAGCTTTATTTGAAAGTTTACCTTATATTATGAATATATATTTGATTTTTTGATTAACGTTTATAATATAAATGGTTACAAGTTACGTAATATGATAAGAAGATATCTTAATTAGTATATTCTTAAAAATTTTTACGTCAAAATATCAAGCTTTCTGTCTTGGCGTGATGTAAACAAATGCTCGAAAATAAAGTAGAATTTTTTTTGCATTTTGTTTTAGTTGAAATTATTTTTAATAGATTCTCGAAAATTAAATTTGAAAAATTAATTTCGTTATAAGAAAATATTTCATTTAATCAAATTTAATTATTATCGATCGTTTTTTTTTAAGAATTAAATTAAATTAGATTAAAAAATTCCAAATTCTACCTAGAAATTTGTTACTAAGATGTTGATGTAGAACGAGTAAATTTAAACTTAAATTTTTGAGTGGTTTTGTGATAAATAGTTAAATTTGAAAAAAAATTAATCTTCATATAACAGTTTTAGGAAAAAAATTTCTAATTAAACTTTTTAATTTTATTATAACTCAAATATAATGTCTAAAGAATTAGAAATTTTTTTTATAATTTGAAAAAGAACGATCTTATAATTACAAATAAAGTCTAAATAAAATTGTTTAACAATGAATTCTTCTCTCTAAAGTAACTAAAAATCATTTAATTTTATTGTGTTGTTTAATAATTATGCTATTAAAACCTGTGACTTAATCTTTTTTTATTCTTTTGAAAGCACTTTGATTATAGTGATTACAAATTTAAAATAAAAACAATATGGAATTTTCATGTATTTTTATCCCTTAATGACAAAATCTGATAAATACGGAAGCAAACATTTTAATCTTAATCGAATTATTTCTACACATGACAAGTTGCTTTAACGAAAGGTTTCTTAAGAAAATAATAAAAAATTATTTTTGACTATGTATTGATCTTTGAATTTTTTTCTTTTAAATTAATAAACATCTTAGAATTAAAAAAAAAATAAATAAAATAAGCCTCTTTCTACTGATAACTAGAATTTGAGTTCGAATGCAATTAAGCTAACTCGATGGATGAGCTATTTCTTATTATCTGTAAAAAGATATAAAACAATACTAAGTGAAATGAATATTTGTTCTTTTAGAGCTCGAAATTAATTTTAAAATAAAAATAAATTTGATCGATTTTTTCCTTATGCTGTTTTTTAAATAAGAATTCGAACTCCATAATGCAGTCATTTTTAATCCTAAATTATTGTACTAATAGGAAAGTTGTTTATTCTAAGAAAACAAGCTACCTTCTAGGATTTATTTCTTGAGCAAAATAAATTACAATTTTTGGATTTCAAAGAAGTTAATATGATAACCATTTTTTTTCTTATCCTCATAGAGCAAACACTTTGTATAGATAAATAAAATTAAGCGCACTAAATCTTACAAGTGTTAAAAAATTTATTTAAAAAGTTGCCTAGAACCAAACTTAAATAATTAAGCCAAATTAATTGTTTAACCTATGAAAAAAGCCAAGTAATCTATCAAAAAACTTGTATTTAAAATGCCAAATTTTTGAAAAAAAATTAAATTCTCTAACCACAGACAGTGCAGAAGTATTTTGTTAAAAACATTTAGTATATTAAAAAATCGGAGTAATTTTAATCGAAAATGAACAGCTTGAAAAAATTAAATGCCTTTAGAATAAAAATAAGAATTGTTTTTTGCTTAGTCTGTAGAAAAAAATGCTTCCTAATCTAATTTGAGATTTTTAGAAATTTTTATATAAATATCAAATTACTTTTGTCTAATAATCTCTCGTCTCTAGTATAAAGCGCTGGAAGATAAATGTTTTTTTATTTAAGACATTTAAAATAACAAGTTTTTTTACATTTTTAAAATTACTTGCGTCAGTATTATTTTCTAAAAGATGGCTTTGAATAAAATGCAGCGTTTATGAGATTAAATGCCTATCTAACAAGCTAATTTAATTTAGCAGAACTTTAATTTGTATTATTTTTGGTAATTTAAATTTTATTGCAAAAAAAAAGAAGATTCCAAATGAAAACTTGATCTAAAGGCAATGCTATGATTTAACAAATATTTCAATTCGACGCTTCCTTTATTTATGTTCTTAGAATCTATTAGAGCTCTAGAGGAATAGCTTGTAAGTCCGATGACGCAATCTAACATGTACTATCTATTCAAGATAAAAAATCTTTTCTTTTGTACAAAAATTTAGCAAAATTTTTTATAATGCTACTGTTTAAAATTAGAATTGTTTTCTGGTTGATGAAAGTTGTATAATATTTTATAAATGATTATAATCGTTCGAAGGAAATAAATAATTAATCTCATACTTTTGAATCGGCTTCTCCCCAAATTCCATTATTTTAAACTATAATTAATTTACCTTGTTTGTTGATTATCATTATCGTTTTTTTGCTTTATATTTAGATAATTTTTTTCTCTTAAATTCTTTCCACATCCACCATCTCAAACAAAGCATCCTATAAAAATATCAGTAGTTTTTTAAGACACGCATTTTTTTCAGCTTTTATCTTGGTTAAAATTTGAAACAACTTCAAAGCATTAGTAAATAGTAATAGATGACTATAATTATTGAAAGAATACAGATGGCTCTATCAATTCAAAAACCAACACCGAATTAGTAAATTACGCAATTTTTTGTGCAATAATTTAATAGGATTAGTATTTTACTGACGAAGGATTTTTTGATTTTTGAATAAATATGAATAAAGTATAGCAATTTCAAGTAATTCAAAATTAAATGATATTAAAAATTGATTGAAAATGATTTTGTTTTTCTTTTATTTAGATATTTTTCAAAATAAAGAACAAAAAAAAAGCTCCAAGTGTTGAAAATTTAATAGTAATCTTGATTACCAACTATGGTTTTTCTTAAATCAAGCTTAATGTGATTAACGTTCTTGCTAGCGTTAGCATATTTCATCTGAAATTCTTTAACAAGAGCTTCACTTTTGAATTCATCAATATTTACATAGCAACCCTGAAAAAAAAAGAAAATTAATGAATATTTGTAAAACTTATTGAAAAAATTGTGTTCATACTTGAAAATGCCTAATACCACTATTCGGTATGAAGCTGTTTCTTGCATGCAAAATCCTTCGATTATTAAAACAAGCTGCTTCGCCTGGATTTAATCTATACACTATCTTTAAATAAGCCATAATCAGAAAAACTTTATTTTTATTTAAAATTTTCTCAAGTTTTGATTTTAATTTGAAAAATTTAGTTGCTTTTTTCTTAATTTAAATCTAAAGGAAATAGAAAAAAAAACTTAAAAAACCTACTGTTTTATTATATGAATAAACAAATTTTGCAAATTCGACATAAGCTCTGTAATACGATTTTGTTTCTTTCTATAAAATTGGTTTAAAATATGTTTTGTTTTTTTTTTAATTACTGGAGAAAGATTTGTCAAAGGTCCTTCAAAAGGAGGCGCCCAATTTACAGCCACAATCTAATTTAATAAATTTAGTAAATCAATTATTTTAATTCAGAAATTTTTCACTTTTCCTCTATGATTTAATGCAATGTGTGGTCTCTGATAAACCATATAAACTGGTCTTTTCCTTTCTATATGAATTTTTTGAAATGTAGCTGGTATTTTAGTTAATGTTGAAAATAAGTCTGGATATTTTTGTCGAAACAATTCAGCTATATGAAAAGCATCGGCAAATATTGATTCACCACCTATTATCTCTGGATCAAATCTTTGTATTTTCAAAATAAAATTTGTTTAATTTCTGACATAATATTTTAAATTAATATTTAATAGTTTAATATTGGGTTTACTTTAGACAATGTAAAAATTGAATTCCTGGTGCCGATTCATAGTACATCAAATCCATGTGAAATTCAAGACCAACGCTAGAATAGGCTATGTTTATCGGATTTTGATCTACTTTAACATCGAATAGCTGATCATAAATTGTACTTTGAATCGGTGATATAAGTTCTGCAAGATTTTTTATCATGTCTTTTTCAGTGGGTAAATTTTTTACAATTGTTAGACCATACAACATCATGTGTCTAAGCCATCTTAAAAATAAATATAAAGATTCATATGAAATTTAATAATCTAAATACTCAAAAATTTTTGTCTCATTTCGATTTCCATTTGAATCTACCAATTCAAAATATTCAAAAAATTTTATTTCTTTACATGGAATATACCGATCATCATTTACTAATTCAGAAGGATTATTATTTATAAGAAACTCTATGGGTATAATGGTATCTGGTTGATTTGAATCTACATCCCATTTAATTACTATACAGTCATCTTTTTTTTTAACGGAGTCAATTAGCAGTATTTTAGGAACATTTTGAATTGGAATTATTCTTTGGCCTGTACCTATTTGACGACTATTCTCGGACTGACAGTTAAACCTTAGCCAATGTGGATCAAAACTTAAAAAAATGAAGATTTAGAAAACGAGTTGTTAAAAACCTCGATAAGCCTACCATAATAATTTTTCTTCTTTGTCAACTGAGACAAACAATTCTAATGAAGTTCTTTTATTTTCAATGTTAATTATTTTTACTTGATTGTGATACGTTTTAATTGGAAAATTTAACTAAGAATTTATTTTTAATTTGCTTTTACTTCAAAAAAAAATTACTTTGCTAAAAATCTCCTTTTTTTGGAAAATATTTTTTGAGATTGGATTCAAAATAAGTTTTTTAAACATTTTTAATTAAAAAAAAAAAAACAAGAATAAAATAATTTTAAACTTAACAAAATTTTATCTCGATCTGAATAATAAAATTGAATTTCAAAGTCTACAATATTGACAAATTAGGCATTTATAAATTATTTAGTTTCAAAGTCTATTGTTTACTGTTCTTAAAGTAACTAAATAATGAAACACACAAATAACTTTTTGATCAATTCAGACTATTTTTAATGCTTTATTGGAATAATTATCACGATTTTTAAATGTGAAGGTTTGAACTTTTAATATATAAAATAGCTTATATTTTTTTAAGTTTAAATAAAATCTTTTTTCAAGATTGCTCGATGATGAAAGCTTTTAACGAGATTGGCTCTTGTTCATGATGCGAGGCTGGCTTCGACTTTAGAGTTCAAGCCGGTTTTGTAGCTTGATAAAAGACTAAGTTGATCGTAAAGATTATGAGATCTGAGAGCTATTAATTTTTAAAATCATTTATTTAAAATCAATAAAAAAAAAGTAATTAAAATGAATCTTAGATTTCTAAAATTAAAAATTGAAATAATCATATGTTTAAAGTTAGTTGTAATCATTGTTGCCGACATTGGTGGTCAAGAGTTGTAAGCTGCTTATGTCAACTGATTGATTTATAACAATATTTTTATCTTTGTTATTTCGAACATATTCTCGTGCCAACACTTCACTCTTAAATTCATCCATTGTCAAGTAGCATCCCTTTAATTATTATTTATTAAACAAGCATGTTTTTTATATTAAGTTTGATCGATCTTATTACTTGGAAATGTCTTGATCCTTTGGGTTGTTTGAATCCATTACGAGAATGGAAAAATCTTCTGTTGTTAAAACAAACAGTTTCACCAGGATTTAGTCTAATGGCAGTCTTGAAAAAATTATTAAAATTTGTGATTTTTTATTTTTTAAAATTTAAATTACAATGTTTGCTTCATCATTTACTGCTTTATAGAATTCAAGATAGGCTTCGTAATATGCTCTAACTTCCTCCTAAAAGCAATTTTAATATCAATTAAGACACAATTGATTCAAGATTTTACCTCAGTCAAGTTTCTGAGTGGGCCTTCATTAGCTGGTCCCCAGTTAACTCCAATTATCTAAATTTTAAGATCGGATTAAAATAAAAATATTTAATTTTTTTTATTTTACTTTTTGTCTATGGTTTAGAACAATATGTGGCTTTGAATGTTGGATAAAAATCTTTCGTCCTTGGTGATTGTGAATTTTTTGGAACGAAGCTGGAATCTTGGTCAAAACATCAAATAGTCTTGGATGTTCTCGTCTGAATTTTTCAGCAACTTGAAAACCATCTACAAATAAAGTTTCTCCACCGATAACAGATTCATCAAATCTTTTCGAAGAATTAATCAAATTTTAATGAAAATAATCAAATTAATTACTTTAAGCAGTGTAAAAATTGGATTCCAGGTGGGGATTCGTAGTAGACCAAATCATTATGAAATTCAAGTTGAGCAGCAGAATATGCCAAATTGACTGGATTAACATCAACTCTGACATCAAATATTTCGCCGTAAATTGTTTTTTCTAGCGGAGCGATCAATTCTACCAAATTTCTAATCATATTTTCCCTATTCGGAACATTTTTTACTATACAGAGGCCATATTCAGCCAAATACTTCATCCAACTTTATTTATATTAGAAATAAATTAATTCTAGTTAATTGTAAAAAGAAAGCTTAAAATTACTCAAAAATCTTATCTTCATTCTTATTTCCATTAACAACAAATTCATTATAATCAAAAAAACATAGGTTATCTAGTGTTTCATAGTGTTTATCGAAATCGATGGCATTCAAAGATGGACTATTGTTCAATAAAAATTTAATTGAAATTAAACTGTCGCTTTGGTTAGATGACTCATCCCATACTATTCTGATATAATCACCATCTCGAACAGCTGATTTTATTTTCAAATTAGTTGGTACATTTTTAATGGGCACAGTTCTTTGGCCAGTGCTAGGCTCTCTGCTTTTGTCCGACTGACAGTTAAATCTGAGCCAATGAGGATTGAATCTTAAGCAAACATTTAAATTACTGCATCTAAATGTCAGATTTTACTTTAAAGTTTTTTGAGCTCCATTGTGGTTGACCAATACATCCAAACAGTCTACTCTGTTAGTTAAATCAACAAAAGAAATGTCTTTTCGGCCCATTGCTTATCAAATAAAAACTAGATTTAAAAATCTATAATTAATAATTTATAAAAATGAAACTAATATTTGAAAAAAAATAGCTTTAAGTAGTTATTTATACAAGGGTATAATAATAGCATAAGAAAGCGTCTTTCAAAGCGCTCATTAAACTATCCTTTGTGTAAGATATCTGCTGCGTGATCAAACTTGTTTAAAAGTCCCAAAAAAAGTTTTTACTGGGCCAAAGTCAAACTTGGACTCTTAAAAAATTTATATACGTAAGTCAAAATCAGACTTAATTTAAATTCTATTCTATTGAGTTTAGTTAAAAATAGCGATTTAAAAATATAATATAATATATCTTTTTTTGCTACTAAAACAAAAAAGTTAAAACAACGAGAAAAAATATTTCAAGTCCAAGATTTAATATTGTTTGCGACTTGAAACTTTTATAGATTCGTGTGCGTGGTTTTTATGTGTTAAAAAAGATGTTCTCGGTATGCTGTACATAATTTTAAATGATGCACAAGTTTTTATAGTTGAAGAAAATTTATTTTTCACCACTTGATTTGAGAACCAGCCACTTAAATACTGCACACGATAAATTGTGAGAAAATGTTCAGCCGCAAACAAAGCTAATTCGGCTGAAAAATCCTCGTCATTTTATTTACCATTTAAAAATTTTTTGATAACCATCCAATCTTGTTTGCTACATTTGAGAAAATATAAACTGGATACGAAATTTATTCATTCCTATGAACGGATATGAACACTTCGTCGCATGCCACAAATATTTTGCAAAACTTGATATAGAAAAATCAAGCAAATTTTCTATTTTTAGTGCCAATATGGTAAAGAAAAATCAAGATTTTTAATCAATAGAAAAGCAACCATTTTTTAAATTGCCGATTTGACTCTTTTTTTTTTGCTTAAAAACACTTTTTGTTTGGTATCTTGAGAATACATAAAGGATGATTTTTACACTAAATGAGAGCACATAATTAAAACTTAGTTAAACAACAAAAAGTATGAATAAAATATTTAACTATTATTTTTTATTTTTGCAAATTGGTCATTTTAAATTCAAACACTTGAATAATGTACATTGAAAAATCCAATTCATTAATAACTTTTTTCTATCCCTCCAAAATAATGTGATAAGCTTATGAAAAAAATATTTGCATTGCATTTTTTTTTTAAAGTTGCAAAATTTCAAAAATCTTAAAGCGCAGTTTTTAATCTTTAAAAATTCTTGATTTAGATAAGTTAACACTTATTAGATTTTAATAAAAAATGCTTAGAAAAAAGCATATTTTATTTTCAAAAAATATAAATACTTATTCTTAAGCTAAATATCGTATATAATGACAGTTAATTTAATGATAGAATATTGAAATCTACTTTTAAATTTTAAACGTAATTGTATTATTTCTGATTTTCGAAGAATAATTTTTTTCTAATTTTTTCTCATTTATATATTTTATTTAAAAACAATTCAATTAAAATTGTTTATTTTGTAATGTATTATGATTCAATAATTAATGCATACAAGATTAATCTTTTTGAAATTAAAAGTGATTGATTTTAAAAAATATGACTCTTCTTGTTTGAAATGATACTCTTTTAAATCTAATATACCGAGATTATGAATTTGTTCCTTAGTTGCTTATAATTAAATGAAAAATTAATCAATTAAAATTTAAATCGTAATGCTAATTAATTAGGCTTTGTATCATTTAAACTTAAGTTGATGGTTTAACAAAAATATAAATTTATTATTTTAATAAGTTTTAAAAAAGATTCTTAAGTATAATTTTTTAGTAAAAAATTGTACACTTTTGTATAATGATATTGATTAACAAATTTTCTTATTTTTTATTTAATTTGTAGCAATTATTTTAATTTTAATGTAAAATTGATTAGATCATCATCTTTCAATATAAAAATCAATTTGTACCATATAGCCTTGGAAAGCAATCTGTCAACTAAAATTCAGTATTATGATTTTATCTTTAGGACTATGTATCATCGATTCTTTGTAAAAAAGACTCTAATTAACTTGGGTTTTGATATTGAATTAATAAAATTAAAATAGATAATAAAGTATAGTCTTTAGTTTAAACAAAAAAAATTTAATTTGATAGCCTTAAATTAAATTTTAATATTTGATTAGATATTTAAATAGTATTTAGAAACTTTTTTTTAGTTTTTTTTATTATTTTTCAATAACAATTTTTTTTTCTTAAAATTTCTCATATGAAGCTTTTAGATTGTATTTAAAAGTGTTTTTGTTGTTATTTACAAAAAATTTATTATTTTCAATAAAAAAGCGAATTATATGTGAAAAATAATATTTCAAGATAGTATTTTTTAAAAAGAAAAGGATTCAATTTTTAGAATTTTTCAATTCAAATAGTAAATAATACAAAGAATTTTAAGTATTTATTATTATTATTTGATAAATTATATAATAATGAGAATAAATCAATCAATAATTAAAATCGGATAACTATTTTAAATCAAAAATTTGTTACTTTTACCTTAGAGTAATTAAAAATTAAAATCAATAAGCTTTAGAAAATTTTCAATTGGCATTTGGCATAGCATCTTGAACATTTTCAATTCGTGTATAAACTCGCGAATTTAATCTCCTTCGATTTTTTGAATTTCTACCCTCAATAATTAATCCAAATACCTAAAAATATTATCAAATGAGAGCTGAAAAATTATCTTAAATAATAATTGACCATTTATCAAATAAACTAGAAACAGATAATTAACAAAATAAAAAGTTAAGCAATAATAATGATAGAAAAATGTTCGCAAAAAATACTAATAGGGGTTAAAGACGATAGTAGCGTCTGTTCGGTCGGCCTTCAATCAGAACTCCTAATATCTTTTAATTTTATTTAAATTAATGGTCATTTTATTAAATAAATATTTTAAATTAAAATTTACCTTTGCTTTGTTATGATAAACAATATATGCACCGATACAAAATCCAGATATTATCAAAAAATAGGTTAAAAAACCAGCAGATGATCCTTCATCATCATTATCATACGGAAATTTATTTGAATTTGAATCTTAGAAAAAAAAATTAGTGCTATTTCTACTATTTTTATTATTGTACCTTTTGGATTATTTTTTATATCTACAAATTTTATAGGTGGATCCACATTATCACCATTATTATTTTTTATCTTGTCTTCTTTAGCAAAATCATCAAAATCTTGCTGGTTCAAATCATTTTTAAGGTCTTGCTGGTCATCATTATCATCATCATTTTTATTTTCATTTGGATCATCTTTTTGACCATCATTTTTATTTTCATTTGGATCATCTTTTTGACCATCATTTTTATTTTCATTTGGATCATCTTTTTGACCATCATTTTTATTTTCATTTAGATCATCTTTTTGACCATCATTTTTTTTTTCATTTGGATCATCTTTTTGACCATCATTTTTATTTTCATTTAGATCATCTTTTTGACCATCATTTTTATTTTCATTTGGATCATCTTTTTGACCATCATTTTTATTCTCTTTATTATCGTCTATTTTTGTAGTAGATATATTAGAATTCGATGTTGTAGTACTAGAAATAGAATTAGTGATAGAATGGTTAGAATTTTTCGAGGAATTATTAGATAATATTTGCAAAATTGTTGTAGTTGAAGTAGTATTAAATGAAGAATTACTGACAGTCGCATTTGAATTGCTATTATTTTGAGAATTATTAATGATGATGTTATTTTGATTTGACCGAGCAACATTTGTTTCGTTTAAATTTGTCATCATGGTGTCATTAACTTTAGCTTGCAAAACAGCTGAAGTTGAATTAACATTTGAAGAAGAAGTTACAACTTTTACAACATTTTTTTCCGCATTTAAATCTTGACTAATGCCTTCACTTTTTGTTTCATTGATTTGAGAATTTTGAGTATCAGAAATTTCTCGAACTATCCTAAGATTTACCGAAGCATGCGAGTTGAATATTAAAAAAATGAACAAGAGATAACTCAGGCTCCACTTGTTTTTCATTTTAACAAAATTTTTAAAAACTATCGACCAAAAACAAAATAAAACTAAAAATTTAAAATTCTGAAATAACCGATGGTAACCATAAACAAAGTTTAAATTATTAGTTAATATATTAGCATAAAAGTTGAAATTTTTTGAATAAAAGTGGCTTAAGTTTCAAATGAAACTCAACAATTAAATTCCAAAAAAAAACAATTTGAAAAAATTATTAAAATAAAATATGGCCAAAATTATGAATTTTTGAAAATTTTTAGTAATCAATAAATATAATAGAACGAAGAACTTAAAGTTTGATTTGTAAATATTTCAAATATTTCTCGTAAACTTTTCATTTCATCATTTTCAAAGAAATTTTTCCTTTTAAAAAATTAAATATTAACAATGAAAAAGATTTTCAATTTTTAAAAATATTTTGGCACAATATTGACAAAAATTACCTCAATGTAGTTTTAAAATTAAAAGTAATAAACTATTGATTAGATCTTGTTAAAATTTACATTTAAATAAACAAAATAAAATTGGTAATAATTTAGAATTTTTTGTTTCGATGCACATATTTTGGCAAAAAATTTAAAAAAAATTAGATCTTTACGAGGCATAAAATAAAAAATTGCCACCAAAACATAAAATTTATTATAATAAGCTCCCTAAAAGAGTATTTTTAAAGAAAGGTATAGTTTTCATTGTCTCAATACAAAAACAAATTAAAAGCAAATTTTTAAATTTAAAAAAAAAACTAAATATTTCATCAAAAAAAATTATTTGTTAACAATATTAAAATTATGCAAACGAACAACTTAAATAATAATCTTAGAACAATTTTATATGCTAATAGCTAAATTTTCTGCTTTAAACCAAAAGAAAATATGCCATCCATATTTTTTTTTTAACTAAAAAAAATTAAATAGACTTGAATGTTTTTAATTTTAATTCTTTCTAGAAAAATGTTAAATGACAAAAAAATTGTCATAATAGCTATTTCAATTTTAAATGAATAAAAAAAACTTGATTTATAGAAAATTTGAACTTCTTTTTTAAATATTATTATAATGAAAATTGCAATTGAGGGATGTTGCCACGGCGAGCTTGACAAAATTTACTCTACCATTGAATATTTAGAAAAAGAGAATAATTTAAAAATTGACTTATTAGTAATTTGTGGTGATTTTCAATCGGTCCGAAATGAAAAAGACTTAGAATCAATGGCAGTGCCAGAAAAGTACAGATCCATGTGCTCTTTTTGGAAATATTATGCTGGAATAAGTAAAGCTCCTCTTTTAACAATTTTCATTGGGGGTAATCATGAAGCTTCATCATACTTGAAAGAGCTTCCTTACGGTATTCAGATTTATTTGAATTTTCTATAAGACTAGTTTTGGGTACTATCAGTGGCAGCCATAAGACCGCGAAAACTTGGTTTTGGTCGTTTTGATGGCCGCAGTGCTTAAAATTTCTAAATATTATTGTTTATTCTTATACTCGATTATTATCAAATTTTCATATTTGATTTTTTTTTATTCTGACGCCACTGACAATATCCTACTCTATATAGACAATACATAATCTTTATTATAATTAAGGCGGATGGGTAGCACCTAATATTTATTACATGGGATATGCAAATGTTATAAACTTTGCAGGGATACGAATTGCTGGTCTAAGCGGAATATATAAATCCCAAGATTTTTACAAAGGACATTACGAATTTCCACCATTTAACCATGGAACCTTGCATAGTATCTACCATGTAAGAAATTTGGAAATATTTCGTCTTTCTCAAGTAAAAAAGCCCATCGATATAATGCTAACTCACGACTGGCCAACTGGCATTTATCATTATGGCAATGTTCAACAGCTGATAAAAATTAAGCCCTATTTTGCTAATGAAATTAATTCTAATACATTGGGTTCACCTGAGAATGAACGTCTTTTGAAATTATTGAAACCAAAATTTTGGTTTAGTGCTCATTTGCATGTTAAATTCTCAAGCATTTACAAGCATGAAAGCGAGAATAACGAGCAAAAAGAAACAAAATTTTTATCTTTGGATAAATGTCTACCAAGAAGAAAATTTCTGCAAGTAATTGACATTGATGGAGATGAGAATAAAAAATTTTTAAGCCTCGATCCTGAATGGTTGTGTATTTTGAAAAGAACAGATCATTTGCTTTCAGTAGATAGTTACAATAGAGCGCCAATCGAGCAGAAAGAAAATCTAACCATCACTGAACAAGAAATAAACGATTTAAATGAAGACTTTCAAAATTGCTATGAAATTCCTTTGAATTTTAAGCAAACTGGTCCAATTCATTCGGAAATTTCTAGCGATAAACGAGAATCAAAAGATATATATTTGAATGAACAAACTACTCTTCTGTGTGAAATGCTCAATATCAGGGACCCCATAAGAGTTCTATTGGAAAAAAAGGGGAAAACTTCAATTATTAATGAAAGTACAACTCAATTATATAATGATTTATTAGATGAAAGCGACTAACACAGTGCCATATTATTTTGTTATTCATAAAAAAAATTGTTTCTATTGTAAATAAAATTTTATGCAAAAACATTTTTTATTTATGATAATTCAGAAGCATCATTTAATTATCTAAATGACACTAAATTATTATTATTAAATAAATTATTATGCTAGAAATTGAATCTTTTTTCAAAAACAAAATGCAGCGTTTAATAATTGTAACAGGAGCTTCGCGTGGAATTGGAGCCACAATTGCCATTCATGCGAACCAAAAATTTTCATCCAATACAATTTTTTTGCTAATAGCTCGAGATCAAGAGAAGTTGTCAGATGTAAAAAGCCAAATGGAGTCACAATCACCATTGAACGTAATTCTTTCTATGTCTATCGATTTTGCTCTCGATCTAAATAAAGATCAAATAATCACATTAATCCAAGAAAATTTTGCTGATATCCAATTGAATAATATCAAAGAGTTGTTAATTTTTTATAATCATGGAACACTTAGATTAGAGCCGATTGAATCAGCAGATGAAACAAAAAAAAAAGAATTTCAGATAAACGTCTTCAGTGTATGGACCTTAATTTGCGCGTTCAAAGACTTATTCCCAATAGAAAAAATACCATTACAATACCACATCAACATAAGTTCTCTGATGGCAACGCTTGCTCTAAAAAATTATTCAAGCTATTGTACAAGTAAAGTTTTATTATGGAAATTTATTAGAAAATTGATATAATTATTTTCTATATCAAATATTACTATCAAACCTGAGTAAGAATTGTTTTTTAATGAATTTTAGTTTTTAATTTAAAATTTGGATGAATAATTAAAGCCAAATTAGAAATTACACTGCATCTAAAACTAAATAGAATTAAAAAAAAGAATCTTACATTGAATTCATTAAATTTTGAACCATTTATTTTTTAAGATGAATCCAATAATTAAATTAATAAAAAGAGAAAATAATTAAAAATTTAAATAGATTGTAATTTTTTTTATGATGGTTTGAAATTAGGATATTTAGGTTTAATTAGTTTAATTAGAAATCCTCTGGCTAAAAGAAAAATTCGTAATTAAATAAATATTTTTTTTTTTATTTAACTTTAATTGAAAATGAACTATATATCCCAATAATAGCTAGAAGCGCAAGAGCAACTCTTTTTCGATGTCTAAGCGTAGAAGAGCCAAGATTACGAGTGCTAAATTATCAACCTGGACCTGTTTATACTGACATGCAACGTCAAATATATGAAAATCGTGAAGCCCATTTTTCAGACTCTTATAAAGGTTTTGAAATAATTTTAAATATCTTGAACTTAAAATTTCTTAATTTAGAGTTGTATGAACAGGGAAAATTCGTTCAACCTGAACAGACAGTTGAGCGTCTATGGCATATATTGATCAAAAATGAATTTGAAAGTGGGTCTGTAATAGATTTTTATGACCCCGAATAAAAAGATACTGTGAATTCAACTAAATAACTTTTTTTTAAGCTTAGAAATAAAAATAACCAAGACAATTATTCAATATTTTTAAATTCATAAAATTTATGCATACTAATTTTTTCTCCAGAATTAAAAAAAATTAAATTTAAGATTTAAAATAAAATGGTTTTGTGATTTGAAATGTTTAAATTTAGTAAAAAAAAGCTTATTCTGTTTAGCTTTATATTTATAAAAATTATTCCAAGTGAGCCTAAGATTTTAAGTAAATATTTTTTTTTACCAATTAATTAAACTAATTAGGGATTTTGTAGGCACTACATGTAATTGGAATAAATTTCCAATTGAATGTTTTTCAAGAGAACATTTTTTGGCTAGCCCAGTTGATAATTTTCAGCAAAGATTACAGCTAATTTTGGACATAAACAGCAAGGAAAATTTCTTTAGTCAAAATCTAATCAATTTAACAATTAATTATTTCACTGATGCAACAAGGGTTGATATAGTTTTTAGGATTCATAATGTGACCAATTTAAAATTAGATCTTTTCTTTATTCCACAATTTTTTATCAAAAATTATTATAAAAATATAACAACTATAGATAAAATTAAAATTTTAAATTTTGCTCCAAAAACAAAGTTTTTTATTCATAAAGATTTTTTAGTTTCATTTAATTGCACAAAACTTGAAATAATTAACTCGAATAAAAATTCCTCACTTCAAATATTCTTAAAATCAGTTTTTGAAATCAAGACAAATAGAGTCAAAGAATTAATTTTAGATAATATTGAATTTTATCGTTTACCGACATTTTATTTGCCATTTTTGAAATTATTTTCTCTAAACTCAGTAAATTATTTATCAACTAACAATTCAATGTTTGAGCTCAAGTGCAACTCTCCAAATTTCAAAACAATATTTCGAGTAAATCAGAATATCTCGTTAATTTCGAATGGAGAAAAGTGTTTTTTAAATAAATGCGATAGTCATTCCTCTCAAGTAACAAATCTTCAACATAAAAGAGAAATTTTTGATTATGATACTTCTGAAAACAATTTATCTTATAGAATTTTAAATTTAAACAAGCTCTATGAACATTTTTCAACTGATTTAATAATATTCATAACGGTGTTTTCAATTATTCTGCTTATTTACATAATTTTAGGAATTTCATATTTTAAAAAAAAGATAAAACATAAAAAGTCAAAATCAAGATCAAGCGTGAATATTTTCAGAACTAGTGTCGATTCAGAAGTTTCAATAAATCGAAGATCAATACAGCGACACCAGTTTGCGGTTGAAAATTTAAAAAAAAGACCTTCCAAAAGCATTTTGATAACTCCAGAGAGAAAGTCTCAAATTTTGGAGAATCGGCTTAGTGCATTGAATAAAATTGCTTTTGAGCAAAATAGAGAGAGTGTTTCCTCGCAAAATAGGCTAAGTGTTTTTAGCTCAAGACCAAGTCAGGTTTCGGCATTGAGCAATAGATACAGCATCTCTGATGGTTCATCTTTAGGAGAGAATGATACAAATAGACTTAGTAATTTTAATTTAGATGAAAATCGAAAATCAATGTCATCACTAAAATCTGTCACATTCAATGAAAAAACCCAGGTTAGAAGGGTGAAAAAAGTTAGATTAAATTAAAAATTTTCGAATTTTTTAATTTAATCTAACTATTTTTGATCTATATATCATAATATTTAACTCCATAAATTAACTTTTTCATTATTAAAAATTATAAAATATTTTTTCTAATAAAAAGATAGAAAAAGATTTTTTATATTTTGGAATTTTTTGTTCTTTTTTTATTAAATAAAAAAATATTAAGCTTTTTTTAAAAGTTTTCTTTTTTTTTAAAATGAAAAATTTAAATGATCATTAAATTCATTAACACTGGAAGTACCAAACGATTCATTTTGACTCTTTTGAAAAATTAACAAAACCTCGTATCTTTTGAATAATTTTTTCAAATAAATATATCTTTTTTAAATTATATACATGTCAAAATTCTTGGCATTCCTAATGCTAATAAAACTTGTTATCCACTTTTGTCAAATTTAATATTGCTTTGTCAAATAAAATTTATTTTAACTGAAAGAGGAAGATTTCTTAATACTAAAACCTAGAGAACTCATATATAGTTAGCGATTATGTTTTTAATTTTAAATCTAAGCTAATGATGGCCGTTTATGAAAAAATATCTCGATAAAAGATTGCAATATATTATTATTATTATTTATTAATATTCAATTATTTTATAATAATAATAATAATAGTTAATAGTTGATATTCTACATTTTATTTTTACATTGTATTTTTATTTTTAATTATGCAAAGTTTTTTTAGTCTTGGATTAAATAATTTTCAAAGAATGTTGAACTATGTTAAAGTATTAAAAAGTTCAAGAAAATAAGAAGAAATAATAAAATAGGCATTACACAATTAAATTAAATACTACATTTTATCTTTTTAAGAATATTTGTCAATTTTTTTTGAATAAAAAAGCACATCTAATTAACTCAAGATAACTATTTCTTTTCATTTTTTCTTTCAGAGAATTGAAAATTTTACTCATTTTATTATATTCTATTCTTGTAATTGAAATGAATAAAAAGCAACATTCGTTTCTTGAAAAGAAAAAAAATAATGATTGCATCAAATATTTATTAATTGTTTTATCAATTCTATGCTTTCATTTTATTCAATTATCAAAACTAAGAAAACTATGTTTATTAAAATTGAAGAAATTTTAAATTTACTAATTTTATTTTAAGAACATTTCGAAAAACGTGATAATCTACACAATTTGCATAAATAAAGAATATTAATTTACTTGAAAGCTAAAACAAGAAAATAGATTTTTTGTTAGTATAGGGATATTTTGGATGTAAAATACTCTAATAAGACCCTAATAGAAAAATAAAAATTTAGACAAATTAGAGCATAATATTTTATCTAAAATCAAGTGTTTGTTAAAAAAAAAAAATTTTTGTCTGTTTTATCAGTTGCAAATTTTATTTTAACATCAAAACTATTTAACACAGGCTGAAGGGGAGATTAACTTCCATTACAAACTATCTGAGCTCTCCCCTAATTATTATTTAAAAAAATATATGAAATATTTAATTTTGGTTTAACGATTTTGTTTTAAACTGGAAAACTAAAAATTAAAAAATTTGAAAAAAATGAAATTTACAAAAAATTCGATTAATCATAAATTAGAAGTTGAATTTTCATGCTTTATACTCGAGCATTCATTAGTGCCTGGATTTTCTAATCTAAGAGCTGCACAAGACAACCAGCTTCTTTCCTTCCTCATATAAGTAACAAAACTCCACATATTCAATTCCAAATCATAAGCCTCTATTGTATTGCTTACTTCCCCAGTCGAAGTTTCTCCTCCACAAACGAAAATTTGATTATTAAGCACAGCTATACCTGGTTGGCGTCTTGCTTCATACATTGAGGCACACCATTCCCAGCAATTTCTAACCGGATCGAAGCATTCAACAGTATTCGTTGTTTGATTACTATAACCTCCAATAAGATAAATTTTTCCATTTGTTGCACACGCTCTTGATCCAGAACGAGAATTTTGAGGTTTTTTAAGTTCACTCCACGTATTTGATGTAGGGTTGTAACATTGAAAAAATAATTCAGATATTACATAAAGTAGACCATTTAAGGAGCAAACTGCAGGATTTGCTACTGGTTCTTTCATTTCTGTGCAATCTTTCCAGATATTCAATGAGGGATCATAATATTCGACAGTTTTTAAACTTGAACCATAAAGATCTTTTCCGCCCACAGCATAGATACAACCGTTTACAATGGCCAAACCGAGTTCAGATCTGTGCGATTGCAAATTCTGTAATTCTTTCCATTCATCCAGGATAGAATTATACTGCCAAAAAGCATCAGTTGCGCTCATATCAGATCTTTCACCACCTGCTATATAAAGTAGTGTTTCATCAGATGTTACCACACCACTTTTAGTCAATGAAAAGGGGAAATTTCTCAGTCCGAGCCAACTTTCGAGTGAAGGAATATAAGCTTCAACAGTCCTCAAAACATATTCATCATTTTCCCCACAAATTATTATCAATGATTCTAGATGCTTAAAAAATTTTCTTGATCTTGTTCGTCTATTTTGTAATTGATTACGTCTGTCCTTTAGAAAGTTGTAATCAAATGCTTCTTTTATCAATTGACTACACTCATAAGAGTTTTTGAGAAATTCATTGTTTTGTACTTTGTCATATAAAAAATAAGGCTTCAATTGTGGAAGTCGAACATGTTCCAAAACCTAATTTTTTTTAATTTTAATTACTCTTAAAAATATTCGAAAATGATTTTCAAAAAAAGCTTTAAAAGATATGGGGTTTTCGTTCCAATTCTAAATTTTCGTGTATAACTTATGGATAGAGATTACTTAATGATGCATGCACAGTAGGAACACTCAAAAAAAACTCTTCCAGACAATATTAGTTATCATTTAACACTCAAAGGTCGAAGGGGTCTTTTGAACCCTTTTTATTACTTCTTTTAATTGTTTTTTATTCAACAAATATAAATATTTTTATATTTTTTTTCAATCATATCTTATGTCAAATATATTACAAAATTATTTTATTTTACTACTAAAAAAATTTATTTTCATTGCAAAAAAGCAAAAAAAAGAAATGGGTCCAAAAGGCCTTTGAGTTTTAAAACAAATACGAAAAAAGACGTTAAACTCGAATGTCTTGTTTATACTGAAAATAACTTAGGATTGTTTATTTTTGTAAAATGAAATTTAAAATTTTATTAAAACAAAAATAAAAAATGACAATTTTAATCTATGTAAATAATACTTATTTGAAGATAAAATTGATGAAAAGATGAATTTTATTAGAAATAAAAAACTACCAGAGAATTACCCATAGTAAACGATTAATTCTATTTTTTTTTAATAATGGAGATTCATAAAAAATCTCTTTATGATAAAAGATTTATAAGTTAATTATTTGAATGTTTAATTATTATTTTAATTAGTTTTTCAAATATTTGATTTTTAAATGGTAAGATATATAAATATGCAATGGTCCTTGAATTAAGCTGTTAAATAATGATGTTATTTTTCTATATTATGATTAAATTGACAAAATTAGTTTGGGTTAAAACGGTATTTTACCGAGTAAATAAAAATCAACTAAACAAATTTAGTTACCGTATGAAAAATTAACATTCTCTCTTGCTTCGAGTGGTTTAGCCATTTAATGCAAGCTTCATAGACATGATCTTCACTAGGCACTTTCAAATTATCACTTTTAATGATATCAATCAGTTTTTGGGCATTTAATCCCAAAAATTCTTCATGTTTCACAACCTAAAATTATTTTTTTTCTTTATTAGAAATATTCTTTAAAAAAAATTACCCCAACAAAATTCCAAAGAATGTATTTAAAAGCTATTTCTTTTAGTTCATTACAGCAATGAGTATCAGAAAAGCAATAAACTCCAATGCAATTTTGATTGTCCATTTTCCATTCCATGTATCTACAACAAGCTTCTCTTAAAGGCTTTATATCAAACAAATTAGATGATGAAAGCAATGCTTGGACATTTGATTCATTTATTTTCAAATTGCTTGTATAAGCATAATCTATGATCAAACTCATTGTTTCTGGTTCTAGACCATTTAAGCAAATTTCTGATTTCTTACTTTCAGCCATGTTTGAATTAAACATAGCCCTAAAGTAACTACTTATTGCTGCCAAAACACATTTATGACAGTAAAATTCTTCATCTTTTACCTTAAGAACAATGTCACAGAGTGATTTTTCCAAGCGCAATTCATTTAAACCTTTAAGTACATTGATAGGATTTTTCGAATCTAAATAGCAAAATTTCTGCGAATCCTTCTGCATTCCAATACCAGTCAATCCTTGGAAACAGCCACAATTTGATGGCGGATTGTTATTTATATTTTGATCAGAAATGAAATTTTCGCTTTCTTTTTTATACAATGATCTTTTACGTGAATTCCAGCGCAAAGCTAAATTACGATCGAGGGGCAAAGAAATATTTGTAGAAGAAGCTGCGCCTGTTTCATTTATGGAATTCGTTGAATATGTGACTGAATTAATCGAATCTGAATCACTTGATAATGCGCTATTAGCCGAACCAAATCGGCTAATTGGCAAATTAGCTCTATTATGATCAGAACCTGACTCATTATGTAGTTGACTCGTGGCAATTTCTGCTTCGTCATTTTCCATAGATGAATTCTCATTTGATTCATTTTCTTTGAAATTACTTATTTCATTTTGATCAGATTGGGTGAAATTGTTTTGGACAAAATTTTCAAGTGGATGCACTTCAGAAAGGCTACTATCTCTTCCAAAGTCTATTATCGACTCTTCAATTAGTGATGAGTTTATTACCGAAATTTGACCTGAACTATTAAAATCTTGACATGAAGCATCCGAGCTGACTTCATTTAGTTCTGATATTTTTTTGAATTTTTCAATCAAATTTTTTGGAATTTCCAATGATTTTGAAGTGCGCGGCTCATTTGACGACTCATTTTCGTCCGATTCAGAGTCGTATGGAGAACTGCTTTTCATTTTATTTATTTTTAATATTTCAAAATAAACTAAAAATAAAAACACTTGTTTAATTGAAATTTGAATTTATTAAAATGAACAAAATTAAATTAAAAATGAAATAAAGGAGTCGATGAGAAAGAGAGAAAGAAAAAAAAGAAAAAATTCAAAGAATGGAATAAAATAGTAGTAGGCATCCGAGTCTTGTTGATAATTATTTTTACTAAAATGATAGCACCCAACTCTTCTCTAAAATAATTCAATTGGAAAAATTTTGGAAAAATAATTTCTCTCTTAGGAAATTTGGGTAATTAATGCAGAATTTAATTTAAAATAGAAAAATATTCTTCAATTATCATTTAAATTTTCAATATTAATATCAGATTAATTTAGAATTTAAGAAAATAAAATCAACTTAAAAAATGATATAAAATTTTAAAAATAACTAAGGAATAAACAAAATTCAAAAATAAAACTAAATAAAATAAGCATGGTCGAATATTCAAAAAACTTTATTGAATCAATTTCTTGATCACAATAACTTCCATATTTGATAATTTCAGAATTAATATTTCATTTTCTAATATAAACATGAAAAATTTTAAATAAATAATTGAAAAGTGAAATTTGACACAAATAGAAATAATTATTGTAAAAAAAAAAATTTAATTATAAAATATTTCATTTTAAAAAAATTACAATTATTATTTGAAAATGAAAATAAAATGAAGGATCAATCAAATTTTTTAATTTTATTTTATTTTTAGTTCTTATCAATTTAATTAAAATTTTTGTAGCTTTAATTTGATCAAATTCTGCAATAATTTTCTTTTCATGTAGAAATACAGAACAAATTCTGCACAAGAAAAAATTGGCTTTTAAAGCAGATTTAATTAAAATTTTTTTTACAAGCAATATTTAAGACCAAAAGCTTGCTTCATACTTAATACAAATATTCATTAAGAAATTTTCGCTTAGAATTTTGAATATTATTTTATCAAAAATAAAAAACATTTTAAAAACTCGAACTCATTTATTATATCAACTTTAAAAATCCGAATTTTTATTTTATATTAGTATTTTTTGATTTTATGTTCGCATTGTATTTTTCATACTTTGAAAAATTTATGCTTATTTTAGATTTTTATTTAGTGACACGAACATAATTTAATCTATATTTCTAAAATTAACCTTTATCCAAAAAGCTAATTAACCAGATCTGTTTAAAAAGCTTTTAATTTTAATCTTATGTCTTATGATTATTTTAAATTATAAAGCCCCAATATTGCTATTTCGACTAATTTCTAAGATACATTAAGTTTTAAGAATATTTTTTTCAAACAAATGATCGATTTTTTATCTGATGATTAAACTAATACTTAAAAAAATTAGCTTAATTATCGAAACATGTAATTTAAAAGAAATGTTTTCATTAGGCATTTTAGTAAAATAAACTGCAATTTAGATTATTCAGCTTTGAAGAAAAATCACTTCTCAAATGAAATGAATACAAGTATGAGCACAGTAGACAGTTTATTCAATAGTCAATGTTTGAATGGCACACAGGTTGGATCAATTTTAAGATCCTCACCATCATTTAATGATTCGGAACCACCTTCATATTTCGAAGCCATTGGAATAAATCATGTAAATTTAAACCAAACAGAATCTGCAAATACATCACGACTGCCATCTTTCCAAAATTCTCGGCTACCGAAAATTTCGCTAGATACTGCACCTGAGTCCAATCTTTGCCATGATTCAGGACGGTCAAGCAGCTTGGTAAATCAAAATAAAGGTAACGCACGAAAAATGAATAGATTCCCGGTTGTTGTTTTTCACCATGGTATCAGAGAATTCGATGAAACTGAAAATAGAGTAGAGGCCGAAATAACTCAACCGAGTGAGACTTATTTAATGTGGTCTATTTTTACAACTTTCTATTGTGTTTTAATTGGTCTACCTGCATTGATTTTCTCTATTAAGGTTTATCATTATAACAAGGAAGAAAATTATGAAAAAGCTTTTTCAAGGTCTAAGTTAGCTTGGTATTTGAATTTAGCTGGTTTATTTTGTGGAATTTTTTATATATCTATTCTTGTTCTAATTTTGTTTGTACCCAATAATTAAAAGATAATGAGAATATTTGTAGTTTTATGTAATGCTAAAAGGAAACCATAGTCATATTTAAAATTATTTAATAAATTTGTTTAAATAATAATTTGTCAGCTTTAATTTAAAATATTCAGATAGATGCTTTTAATATTCCGATATTGAAGTTATTAAGCTTAAAATTTAAGCTTCTTATTTTATCAATTAGGATAATGGATCGAATTTTTTACTTTTTTGGATAGGTCTGCAAAGTATATTTTAGATCCCTGAGTAACTTTCCACCAAACATTTAAATTTTCTAAATCTAAATTTATCTAATTTTTAACATTTTTCTATTTTTTATAGTATTTTATTTTACTCTATTTTATTTCGACCTTTTTATTTTTTTTTTTGAATTTTTTTAATCTTAAAGCTTGATACATATATAAAAATAAATTCTGTATTATGATTATTTGAATTTTGTAAACTAAATTCTAAATGATTTCAAAAAAATTATTTTAACTTATGCTAGTTTAGAATCAGTTTTAGTATTTTATTCCGAAAAATATTATTAAAATTGGTTTATAAAATTTTGTATTGGAACAAGTTTGATTAGTGTAAAAAATATTAGTAAAATTTTTTTTAAACAGCAATAATTTTAATCTTTTTTGTCTAAATTTTATATTCAAAGAAATTTCATTTTTATATTGTTTACAAAATAATTAATTTAAAAATCTATTTTTAGTTTTTAACATTTTTTTTGCATTATTAAATTAATTTTTTATTTTCAGTATTTTAATAAATAATTTTCGTTTTTCTAAATTAATGGTAAAATATCATTTTTAAATGAATAAATTTATTTAAAAAAAATATTTTACTAAAACAAATCCGAATGTTAAACTAATTTTCTAGAAGAATTAGTTTTATTTCTTCTTTTTAACAATAGGATAAGCTAATTCAATTAACTTTTTATTTTCAGGTGAATCAAACTCTTTTCTAATCGGATCCAAAAGTGCATTTAGTGATTCAATAACACCACCTTTCAAATCACCTGGATGTAGTTCTTCTTTCCTATATGCTTCTTGTAAATTATCGAAATTTTCATAAACAATGTTTCCACCCCATTTTTCAGGTCTAGTTATTACCAATTTACCATCTTTTGATAGAGGAAACAATACATGCTTACAAAACGAGAGAACACCATTATTTTCAATGTTTCCTGGTTCACAAAAGGCTCCATTAATTTTCTTCTTAACGGCTGACGCGCTATCTAACAAATCAATTTTGCTATCTTCTTCTGACGAGCTCATTTTATTGCCTGTCAATCCTGGAACCATAGGATTCATCAAATGAACTCTTTTTTCATATCCAAGTTTGGGTAAATACTAAAAAGATTTTTTCTAGAATTATAATTTAAGATAAAGTAAAGAATAACTTCTTCGGCAAGCATGAAAATTTTTCTTTGATCGACACCTCCGAATTGGGCATCACACTTTAAATATTGCTCGTCTAGAGCTTGTAGACCTGGATATAGAAGACCACTTAGCAATGGATTATTTGATTGCTTGACAACTTCTGCGCCAGCCTTTTTTGCATCATGCTCAGACATTAAAGAGGAAAGTCTGTACACGTCTAAAGTGTATTCCTTGCTTAGTTGATATTCTGTGCCTTTGACAAATTTTAATTTATCAATAGGAACACCAATTGATTTCAATGCAGCTTTAATGACTCTGGAGTAATATTCAGTTCTGTTTTGTAGCAGTTCCCATGGAGCCTTCATATTATCAAGATATGCATGCAAATCAGCTAATAAAATAGTAACTTCACAACCGGCTTTTAAAAAGTCTGAAATTTTCGACATGGGTACAAAATAAGCAATGTGAGGTTTTCCTGTTGTGGCTGTTCCCCAGTAAATTCTAAGATCACGCTCTTTTAAAACTGTTTTTAGCTTTTCATCGCCAACTATTTCTTGCAAATTTCTAGTTATTAGGTGATATTTCTCTTCAAAACTTAGATTACAAGATGATTCTATGATATTGGGCTTTTAAAAAAGGTATTTTATTCAATAAATTAGCTTACTTGGAGCGGAGAATGACGAAGTTTCACTGGAATTTACATCTTGTATGTTTTTTTTTAGAATGTTGATTCTGTATTTCAGTTTTTCATTTTCGGTGGTCAGTTTTTTTACTAATTCCGCCTCAGAATCATGTGAAGATTGAGTCTGATTACTTCTCGAAGAGTTAAGTTCTTTCTCTAATGAATCAATTAAAGCAGTTTGTTTTTCGAATTCTATAGTTAATTGATCTAATTCACTATTTTGATTGCTCATTTTAAACGCGATTCAATCTTAATTTAAAAAGTAGGTAATTCGAATAGCTAATAAAATATTTGGCAATTTTTATATGCAGAAAATCGGTACAGATAAAAAATAAATACTAATCTGCAGAAAATAGAATTTCAAAAAAAGCAAATATTTTATTCATAAAGAATTGAAAGAATTCGTAGCATAAAAAATAAATGATTGCTCATCAATAAATACTTAAAAATCATAAATAATTTTGTGTAATTTAATTTGTTTCAATTTGATGACAATAAGAAATTATAAAATTAAGCTAAAAATATATTCCTTGATTTTTTATTGCAATGTGAATAAAATTAAAGAGCATGAATAAATTTGTGGATAGAAAACGTGCTAATATTTTAAATTAGCTGCAAAGTTTGTTTCAATTTTTAAAACAACTTTAAATTAACTCAACAAAAAGTCAAATTTTCACTTCTTATGCAGTGTTTTCAAAAGTGAATCACTAAAAATTTTTCGAATTGATGGACTTTGAATTGAGCAATTTTTTCAAGAAAATTATAAAGACAGACTTATAAAAAAAGGAGGAGTTATGATATCCTTCCTAAAAGAGAAAGATTATAGTGTGTAGTCTCTACTGTATATCGGTCAAAAGCCAATATATTATATCTGAGATAATTAAAGCAAAAAGTCAAGTTAAGGAATCCTTATGCGAAAAATGTCGGCAAGAATTATATTTAACACAAAAATATTCAGAATCTTTAGGAAAACTGAAAATTTACTGCAATTATCAATCTGTTGAAAATACAAAAACAATGACAAAAACTTCATAATATCAACAAAATGATGGTGACGATCACATATTTTAATCAGACATGACAACATCGACAAGATCTTATTCTTTGCTAATTTTTATTTTTTATTTAAATAATAATTTAAGGGCCGTGACCCTTGGGAAGTTCAGAATGGTCTAAAACCTTCTTTTCAACCCGCATGCGATTAAAAAAATGTTTAGTACAATTAAAGAGATACAGATTAAAATTTTTGTACATAAACTTATTTACAGATTAATAAACGATAAGAAAAGTTTAGTCTTGTTCAAAATCTAAAAAGTTATCAAAGTTAAGGTGTTTTGAATTAAATGAGTTGAGTTTGCTGCGTAGTTTTGAAGGTTGTTTGTGATCAGGTCATTTCTAGTAAGGTTAACCTTTGAGAATATTTTTTGATCCTCTATAGTCTTGATGTTTTATTCAACGAAATAAATAAAGATTTAATTTAAACAAATAACGTAATTTTCCGAATTTAGTGACATGTCTTTAAAATAGAGTACTCTATTTTATTTGAACCCCTTTTGTAACTTCATTTATTTGTTTTTTATTCAATAAATTTAAGCAATTTTTTATAATTTTTTTTTCAATCATATCTTAAATAGAAAATTTTATGAAATTATTTAATTTTTTCTATAAAATAATTTTATTTTCATTGAAAAAAAGTATTAAAAAAGAATTAAATAAAAGGGTCAAAAAAGTCATCCGGTTTTTGAGTGTTAATTGCCTATTTAAAACTAAAAAATAAACATAGGGTTGGATAGATTTTTTAGCCAAGGAAGGCATAAAATTTATAACGTAATCATCTGAATTTAATCACATGTTACTTTGTGAAATAATGACATGCCAGTAAAAATGAATAAACTTTTATTTTTGAAAAAAACTTCAGATTTTACTGGCATTTAGATTTTTATCAAAATTAACTTATCATTTTTAGCAGCATTTCATAAAGGCTAAATCAATTTATGTACTTTATTTTAAATAAGACTTTTCAATTGAGAAGTTTTATTCAGAGTCAAAACGATCAGTTATACGTGTTTAGCATGTATAATCCACTCAATTAACTTCTTAATTTTGATATTTTTAAAAGTCCAAATAGGAAACGTAAAATCTTTATACTTGATGACAATTTTGACGTTGGCTCAAAGAAAATAGGCTGATTTTGAGAAAATTTAAATGGAATCATATTCTAAAAGATAATCAATGAGTTGAATTTTTCAGTTATTAATGATAAAATCCGTACTTTTAATATCTTTAATCGAAAATGTTTTGAACATAACATGCTTACTTATTTGAAGTTCTTAATAGACAGAATATGTTCCATTGGGCCTTAGAATATTGGAAGAATATAAACTAGGCTTCGAATCAAGAATTATCAAATAAACGACTCTATTGTGTAATTGCTATATTACTAAGCTGCATTCTTATTATTTCCCCATCTTTTATATACATAAATTTCTAAACTTTTGCGACATACTGTATTATTCAATGCTAAAATATTTCTATAAGTTTTTTCCCAAGCTAAATTTGCGTTAGCTTTAGAATTTGTCAGTATTCCTTTCATTCTTAATTGCCTTTTATATAATAAAAAAAAAAAAAAAAAAAATTTTATAAATAATAATTAAGTAAAATAGGAATTATGTAAATCTGTAATTTTTTTTTTTTTTTTTTTTTATAAACATGTAAATTAAATGGTATGAGTAAAAAATATTGTCCTCTTATAATGTAATGTAATTATATATAATTTTCATCGCCAAATCTGGCGTAATCTTTTCTGAATAAATAATAATAATAATAATAATAATAATATTCCCCCTATTTTAGTTTAATTTCAATTTTTTACTAATTTAGCTTCTAATTTTTTGCTTTCTTTTATTCAATCATATTTGCTAGAATTTCAAAACCAAAAATAAAAATTTTAAAAATATTTTCTTTTTTTATCAACTTTGATCCATCAAGAAAATTAAAAAATGACTCAATTAATTTTATTAAGTGTTTGTGTACTTAATTTCAGTGTTGCCTTCCCGTTTGTACGTTTTTAAAAATTATTCAATTGATTTTTAAAGAAATTATAGAGTTAATTATTTAGTTACATTTATGAATTAATAGATTACTGAATTTTTAAAAATTTATTTATTTATTTTTTTTTAATGAAATAAAGATATTTTGTACATTCTTACATCTTGAAAATATAAACTTAAATCAAAATATTAGACAAGGTATTTGAAATAAAGAAAATAAACTAATTTGTTTTAAAAAATTATAAGCACATAGATTACAAAAATGCGTCGAAATTAATTTCAAACACCTAAATTATATTAATGGTGTTGTGTAATTAACAGAATCAGGAAATCTTTCTAAATAGCGATCGCTTCTTAAAAATTTTACATTGAGTAATTTTCCATTATACCATGTTCCATTTAAAGCCTGATAGGCTCGACCAGCTGCTTCATTGCTTATACATTTTACATACACGCATCCTTCTTTTGACTTTTTGTCACAAGAAATATGAAGTATTGAGTCATTTTTTCCATTTGAACTACATTTTTTTAAAATATCTGCTTGAATTTTGATCGCAAAAATTGGATCACTTTCTATAATAGTTTGATCAAACATTCCACGAATTTTTAAACATGGAGTAGGACTGTGAGATAATTTTTCACTTTTATTAAAAGCATCGCCTTGCCACCCACAAACACTTGATTTGGCTTTTTCTAAATTGTTCTCTTTATTAAAATCTTTTTCTTGTTCAATTGGATTTATCATAGTGCTATTTGCAAGTCCAATACCTTCATTGGGGTTAGTTTTAAAGTTTTTAACTTGTTCTTGAGTTTTAGGAACCACCCATTTCCACACTAAAGTTTCTTCGCCATCAATAAATTGGGTATCAAGGTGAATCCTACTCTCATGGTCTTCAATGAATTTAATGACATCGTTCCACTCTTTTTTTTTCTTAGCTCGCTCACTTGGCTCAATCAAAGTATCATAAACATGTGAAATGGCTATGTAAGGCTTAATATTTGATGGATTCATCAAACTTAACTCATACTGTTTTTCAACCAATTCAGTAACTTTTTTTATTAGAGCAAAAAATTTTCTATCGTTTTCTAGACGATGTGTCACTAAAGTTTTGTAAGATAAATAGCCTATAAATAAAGCTAACAAGATTGAGCAGAGCATTACCAAGCGCACATACAAAAAATGAACAAGTTCTTTAAATCTACATCCCAAGGATTTAGAGCTAATTGTGGACATAAGATAAGTGATATCTTCTTTTTGATTTGTATCTGCATATGATGCATTTAAAACCCGTAAATTCCAATGTGGATTTTTTATTACCGCATTTAATACAGAGTCAATAGCTTCAGTGCTAAATTCCTTATTTTTAATAAGACCTCGTTCATTTTGCAAAAAATCAATTATCTTATTTAAATGAACACATTTTTCAGTAAATTCTGGTGCAATCTTTAATTGTTGGTCAAAATTTTGTTCAATTATTGGTGAGCAGTCAACTTTTCCAGACTTAATTCTCAGATATTCTATTAAATCTCGAACTAAAACTTTAGTTTGAGCACATCGAGTGTCCTTAATGTCTGAACAATAATAATGTTTTTCTCTTTGCTCATTTTCTGGACTTCCCTGAACTGTATTAGAAAGCATTTGCTTTATTTGAGAAAATGAATCATTGGATAATTTGACTCTGGCATATTGTAGAGCAATAATGGTAAAAATAATCAAAAATAGATATGGTAATGTTTTCGAAAGTACAATCCAAGATTCAGAAAAAAATGATCGTATTTTACTCTGTATTGGAGGTGCTTTTTTTGGACGATTTAAATCACTGCTAGAATCTGGAGTAGGCCATGATTGACTGGATGACGAACGGGTATAAGCATTTGGCTTTGTCTCTTGGTTAAATTTAAATTTCAAAGAGTCGAATAGTGAAGTAGATGCTGGCCTTGGACAATAGAGAGTCTTTGATTCAGGTTGTTTGTTAACTGCTAAAGATGATATATCATTATATGTAGTACCAGTATAGACTACATCGTCATTATTTAAATTATTTGGATTAGACCTATTTTTTGCTCTTGTTTTGGTCAAAATTTCGTTTATTTCTGAACGATATTTTGATAAAGTTTTATCCAACTCGATTCTGTCTTTAAGCTTGACATAACCTTAAAAAATAAAATTAAAATTCAAAAATGCATTTATAATTTTAAATATTTATATAATTTGAAGCAAATAAAAATGTAAAGTCGAATTATTAAATTGAGAACCACTTTTACCTATTGTAATACTTTAGTTTTTACAAAAAAAAAAGAGAAACTTATAACAAATAATTGCTTTTTCAACTGAAAAACGATTAACTATTCCTCTGATATTTAATACTGTAAATAATTATTTTTGGTGAGATATTTATAAGACTTGATATTTAAAATTGCGGATTTTAGAATATTGATAGGAAAATAAAATATTCTTTAGAATTATCAGAATGATTTTTTTGAAAAAATAGTATAAATAAAGTTTTAAAAATTTTTATTGAAATATGTTAAAATTCAAAAATACAGTGAGTTATTGCATGCCAAAAGAAATTCAATATTATCATAATCAGTAGTAAGAGTACACTTCACTATATGTGCTTCTTAAAATTATTTTTCACAATAATAGTTAATTTCAATTTAATCGTGTTTTTATATTTTTTTATATTTTATTTAAAATTATTTAATATTTTTTGTAAATATTAATAAATTGTTTTACTTAATTTAATTGTTTTATAATCAATTCTGAAAGAGAATTAGCTATAATAATGGTATTGTGAAATTCAGACATAAATCGAACAAAAATTCATCTTTTTTTGATAAATTAAAATTTACTAAAATAAAAAAATATTGCAAAAAAGGTACAACAAACTATGCTGCAATATATTGCAGTATTCTTTTAAATGCTTTTAATTTAAGTAAATTTTAATTTATCATAAAAGTATGAATTTTTGTTCGATTTGTATTTGAATACGACAATTAACTAAAATATAGTTATTTTTTAAACAAGGTTTATCAATGCCAAATGATGAATTCTCACATTCTTCATCAATGTCACATTTGAAATTATTTTAATGAAAATTCATAGCTTTTCTATATTTATTTTAATTAGAAAATAAAATTTTCTTGTTGATTTTATCAGTTTCTAATAAAATAATATCAAATATTTTTTCAAATCAAAATTATCAATTTTTCAAATAAAAAGTATTGAATTAAGTGTATAGCTAATAAAAACTATTCTTACTTAATTCTTGGCTAGGTGATTGAGTTGTTGTTTTGAATAAATTATTTTTAACTTCATAATTATTATCGTGTTGACTATTATCGTTGTAGATACTAGTTGAATATCTGGTATTTGAAAGAGGACTTGTATATGCATCATTAACTTTTATATACTCGTATTGAGTCTCATTTGAATCTATTGGAACAACATCAATATCTTTGTCTGATTCGATTATTTGAACATCGCTATCTCGGTCTTCTTCATCATCTTCATCAAAATTATCGATTCTAGTAGATGTACATTGAAAACTTCTGCTAGCATTCATTTGTTTTTGATATTGCTTGCTCGGATTTGTTTCTGCTTTTTCCTTAGCTTTGTAATGATTAAGCTTTTTGATATACAATTCACGATTAGTGTCATTCAGTTGGTTTTTATTTTTAGACCTGCTTTTACCAGGTGTTGCTAAAGTAGGCAAATTTTTTTCACCATACCTACGCAGTTCTTCAATTAAATTCTCGTCGTCAATAATACTCGACTGAGACATGTCTATTTTAAAAATCTAAGTATTTAAACAATGTTTAAGAAATTTTCAAACAGGTGAAAAAATTAGAAAAAAGAATGCAAAATATTTTTTAAATAAATTCAAAAAGCGTGTCTTTGAACCAAAAAATTATCTCAAAATAATGTTTTATTTTTTCATTTTATTTATATGAAGCTGCATAATTTTGATTATAGACATCATGTGTGTCTTTAAAATGAATCATCAATTGGAAAAATTTTAAAATTTGTTTAAACCCTTTAATCCGCTTCTGAAGGTGAAATATGATTTAAATTTTTTTCCAAAAAAAATTACAAAAAATGTAATTAAATAAGAGATTTAAAAAAAAAATAATTTTTTTCTTAATATTCAATTTTTGAGTTTTGCTTTAATATTTGGTTTGCCATTTCATTTAATTATATATTTAATAGCCTAAGAGTCCAACGCTTTTTCTTCCTATAATTAAAGACTAAAGAATCGACATTCTCAGTTGCTGATTTTTATAGCTTTGATAATTTTTCTGACTTTTTATCAATTTGTAAAGGTAATATTTTTTTTCCACAAAAAGAAAATTAGATAATTTCTTTTGTCGGTCCTTTCCATCATTTGTTGATTCTCCTCATTTCATTACCGTTTCGATGAGCTCTTTAGTGAAGAAAACATTCATTACTGGATGACGTTTAAACTGGTCTGAAATAGTATCCTATGCGGAGCTATACAGAAGAACAAAGTCCGAACAACTGAGTGAATGCATAAAGAATAAAAGACTGAAGCGACTTGGGCATTAGGATAATTAGGGTAATTAGGATGAAAGAAAAAATTAAACCAAAAAACGCCATTCAATGGGCTCCTCAGGATGACCGTATGGTGACCAGCAATTACATAGACGCTAACCCAATCACTAATTTCTAGTGATCGATTAAAATTATTGTTAAATCAAAGTCGAAAAAATTTATTAATTTTAATCTAAAAAAATTTTAAAAGCAGTTTTATTAATTTTAAATTCAACTTAACAACTTATCATGTTCTAATAATTATTAGTATCAATTTTTTTAAATTATGCTACTAAAACTAAAATCAAAATAACTAAAATGAAAAATATTCTGATGTCTTATTTTGATTCGGTTTTATCACTCGAAGCATTTTTCATGGAAATAAATCTAAAACTTAACAAACAAGAAACAGACAGTTTGAAATTTATTTTAAAAAATCTCTCGTCAATAGTGATCACCTTTGACTTTGAGTTTAAAGGTCCACTTAAATCAATAATTGACAAAAGATTTTCATATGAGCATTTTTTATACCTTTGCTATGTTAAAATAAACGAATCTGGTATGCTTGCTCATGTAAACCATATGCTACGAGCAGGAAAATATTCAAACAATGGTCTAGTGAAAAATTTTCAAGCTAACTTCAAATTGTCACCGAATGAAATCGAAAAAAAACTCTTGGCTACAGAAAATTTAACATTGTGTTATTTTTTGAGTAAAACAGAGAACGATGACGGTCATTATTGGAGACTTTTGTATGAACTGGTCGGTTTTTCAATAATGAAGTACATTTTATTATATTCTTTTATGTTTAGGACAATCAATCATCCAAATAGTTCTAATAATTATGTTCAAGTGTGTGGTACCAAATTCTCATTTGCTTTCAAATCTCTTGTTTCCAGAAAATTAATTGAAGATGAAGTTCGATTCAATTTGAAATTTAATCAAAAATTAGAGAAAAAAATTGATAAAGAGGAAAAATCAATTAAGCCAAAAATTTTAAAAGAAATTTTTAAAGAACAAGACCAGAGGCTTATTGACGAAGGAAATGCTTCAAATTCTTTTTCTAAACAAATTAATCGTGTTGGAAATCAGTCTTTGAATAAAAATTCAATGCTTTATGATCGAAATTTAGGTTCCAAAATTCCTGTTCGGTATATTTACAGTGACAAAAAATGTGCTCAAAACTTGCACAATGCTGCTATTGATGTTATAGACAAATTTGTTTTACAGCACGTTAATTTTTTAGATTACAAACATGTGGAAAAATTGGAAGAAATGAAATATTCTTTGCTTGAATTAATTTCTGATTTGATCAAAAACCATCAATCGTGTCCATTTAGAGTTTTTTTGGATTGCTATTGTAAAAAAAGTGAATCTACACAAGTAAATAGCAGTCGAAAGCGAAAAAGAAACGAAGAAGAAAAACCTGAATCGACTAATCTCCTGGCCAAGCATGTAGATTCAAAAAAAGTATTTTCTTTTATTCGAAGATGTCTTGTTTATGTGCTCAAAAGTGATGGTCAAAAAACAAAACGAAAAGATTTTTCTTTTCCGCTTCTTGGCGGTGAAAATAATTTCAAATTATTGTGCAAAAAACTAAGCACTATCCTTTCTAGTTTAAAATTTGATTCATTCAAGCTAAATTCTTTAGTTCACGGAATTAAATTATCTCGAATTGGTTTTTTAAAGTCAATAGACTGTGACAAATTAAAGCATTTGTTATTTCTCAACTTAGCCCGCTGGCTATTCGAGGACTACATATTTATGCTTGTAAAGGCTTATTTTTATGCAACAGACACTACAAAAACAAATTCTGAAATCTTTTTCTACACTAAATCGGATTGGAAAAACATTGTCAAAAACCAACTGAGCGACCCAGTAAATAAAACATACCGAAAAACTTACAACCTAGAAAAAATAAAACATTCGGATCTAATCGGCTATTGCAGCCGTTTTGAAGCCTTCGGGGCCTACATGGGACGCTTGTATCCAAAAAATGTGAACAATGAGTGCCGAATTATTAGCGGTTGTAGAGCATATAACCCTTGCACCAATCAATCCAATAATATTAACAACAAATTTATAGCTTTGAATACTTGTTTAAAATGGATTATTAGCCGAAATCCCAAACTGATCGGATTCGGTACTCGGGGCCACATTGACATGCATTCAAAATACTCAAAATTTTTGAGACTAAATTGTTTAAATCGAGGAATTAGTCATCAGTTAAATGAAGGACAAGAAATTTTTAAAAAATGGAATTTCTTAAAATTTGATATAAACAAATGTTTTGATTCAATTCAAACAAAGGAATTGCAAACTTATGTAAGTCAACTAATATTCAACGAATTAGGCAGTGAATATTGTTTTACTAATTTGCGTTATGCACAATTTCAAATGGACTTGGATTGCAAGCAATTAAAGCAAAAATATGATACTTTTACTTTGAAGCATAGCGTCAAAGTCAAAGGCTTTGTAAATGGTCTATCTGACTATATTAGTTTACTTGAGAATGATCACAATAATAAGTTTACTTGTTTCAAGCTTCGAAATTTGAGTAGCAAAGGGGGCTGTATTTATGTGCCTTTGTGGATACAAGATAGAAATTCAAATTTCAGAAAATTAAATGATTTGGTCAAAAAATGTCTTAACCATGTTGTAATAAAAATTCATGATGATCTATATGAAAGAGTGAATGGTATTTTACAAGGCTCAATATGCTCGCGCAATTTGTGCGACTTGTATCTTGGCAAAATAGAGAGTAAACTTTTTAGCTATGAAAAGTGTGCTGATGATGTGATTAAACTAAATTTCTCTGATGAGATAGTGATGCGTATAGTAGATGACTACATTGTTATTTCATCAAATGTAGAAAAGATGCTGAAAATAAAAGAGGCTTTAAAAAAATATCTCAATTTAAACGAAGCTAAAACTGTACTTTACATCTATAAGAAACCTGTGGTAAATGTTGATCAGCCTTTATCTAAAAGTATTCTTAACTATGAAAATGATTTGCTTGAGTTTAATTTTTTATCCAATTTTTCTGATAATTACTTTTCATGGTGTGGATTCAATTTTGACGTTACTAATTTAGATGTGTATTTAAATTATGAAAAATATTTCGAAAATTCAACTAGTTTGACAAGTCGACTAAACTCGAATATCGATTATAAGTATGCTTTTATAATGTTCAACTCAAAATTTTTGCGTTTGTTTAGTTCTAGTGTGAGCATTATGGTTATAGATAGCGAAACAAATAGTTTACAAGGCATATTGCGCAATTTTGCTGATTTTTTTGCTTTAAGCGCCATTAGGTTTTGTGTTTTGTATAAGTTTATGCCATCGCAACTTATAAACAACACTAAACTTCAAATAAGAATTATTTTAAATTTGTGCCATTGGCTAAATAACAAGATATATTCAAGGTTAAAGCATTCCATTCAAGTGCATTTTTATTCTTCATTTAGTTTAATTAAATTTATTTGCTTCAGAATTTATTTACTAATATTTCTAAAATTTAAATTAAACAAATTTAATAATTTAATTAGATTGATTAATATTCATCTAAAAAAACTGAATTTTTTACGCTGTATTAAACAAAATTGCGACTCATATTTCTCGCAACTTTGCCAGTTAATTGACCAGCAAATTTTTAAGTTTTTCTCCTCTAAATTTTGATGAAATTTTCTTTTACATCTTTTTTTTTTCAATTAAATGATTTTGTAAAAATTTCTACTTTTGATTTAGAACTTTTAGCAACTCTAATAAAAAATTTAATCAAAATATTTTTTAAATTACAAACTTATAGGCAACTCAAGCCTTGAGTCAGTCTTATAATATAGATTCCCAAGCTTTGTTGCCTATTTTGGCAACATTAAGTGTAAAAAAGCATTAAAAATATTAAGCAGAAAATATAAATTTTTTTAAAAATTATCAAAATAAAATTTAAATTATAAAAAGTTAATTAATATCTTTTAGTTTTTCTTTAATTTCATCCATTATTCTATGTCTGATGCATCCAAAAGATTTAACACATTTTGAATTTGAATTTCTTATCGCTTCTTGAATGGCATTTTTCTCCGAAGCAAAGCCATTTGCTTCACCTTTAAAACCAAATGACTCATTATCGCAGGTAAAATAAGCGTCCCATACAATTGATTCATTTACAATACGTGGTTGAGTTTTAACAACACATTCTTGAAAATCATCTGATACTTTAAATCTAATTGACCAACTATTATCTTGGAGACTATTGGTAATTATAAAGCTAATATATAGCAATATGGTTAAATATTTATTTTTCATATTATAAAATTTTTAATAAAATAGATCTAAACGAAAACTAGTTTAATTTTTCTTTTCGAAGTTTTGAATCAAATTATTTAATAGATTATTTTAAAAAGTTGACTGGCTTAAGCTAAAAAAAATATGTAAAGCAATAATAGTATTCTTTACTAAAAAAATGTTAAAAGGCGTGAAAAAATTTTAAAAATTTAATTTTTAAATTTTATTTTGTATGTTTAGACAATAATTTTGTCCTTTACTATACTTTTCATCAAAATAAAGCTCCTATGCCGGAATAAAACAAGAGGTTGATGCAATTATAAAAATCCATTATTAACAAAACTCAAAACTAAATAAAAAAGATAATTATTTTATTTTCTGTATTTTAGAACCTTTTTTTTATTAAAATGAACTATTTTTTGAGAAAATTTAAAACCTTTGTTGTGCAGTTCAAAATTTACAAATCTGGAGCCGAAAAATTGTGTCTAGTGTAGAATTTTCGAGCTAATTTTCACGCACACTGAATTTTTTAAATGATAATAAAAAAAATTTTGATGAAGTATTAGTGTTAATTTTTATTAAGCAAATAAAATAATTGATTTATCAGTGTCAAATAAATTTACGTCACGATAACTTATCAATAAAAAAAATTAGAAAGAAAATTAATTTTAATTTTAAAGCAACATCTAAAAATGATAAGTAAGCTCAGAGCATTCATAATGCTTAATAATTTCATAAATTTTGTCCATATCGTATAAAATAAATAAAATATATTAAATAATATAAGAAAATTTTGGAATACTTCATTTACAAAATCCAATTTTAGGATTCTTTATCAAAATTTGGATTTTGGTAAAGACTGGAATCATTAATGGAAATAAATGTTTTGTACAGCCAATAATCTCATAAAATAAAACTAATACAAACGAAAAAAAAATTGCTAAAAAATTTACAATTGTCATTTCAAATTTTTTAATGTTTCGCTGAATTAAGCTTATAACCGTTAATAGGATTAGTTGAATTTGAATTAGAGAGAGTTGTTTTCATTCCAGATAAATAGCTTTTTGTTTGACCATTGTGACTTGAAGGTATTATTCCATTGGAGGCTGAATTTGTAGCAACCGATTGAATAATAGATGAGGTAACCGAAGAAGTCGATTGCGTTGAAGTATTCACCGAACTAGCTGAAGAATCCATATTTGTTATCTGAGAAAAACTAGTCTGAACATTGGTTTCTATTTTTGCATTTTTCTTAATCCATCTATGCTGCATCACTCCTTCAAGAGATAGTCTTTCATTTGGATTTTTCCTTAAAAGTTTCGAAATCAGATCAGCTGCATCAGATGACATGGTAGGGGGACAATTGTATTCAACTCGTGTTATTTTTTGATAAGTGCCGTCATAACTGGCAGTTTCGAATGGCGGCTTTCCCACTAAAAGCTCATAACTCAAGACACCCAAGGACCAAAGATCAACTTTTTCATCATGAGGCTTGTCGTCAATCATCTCAGGTGGAAGGTAGTCCAATGTGCCACAAATGGTAGTTCTTCGAGAAGACGGAGCATGAACTGACCAGCCGAAATCGGCTATTTTTAAATCACCATAAATACCTAGCAACAAATTTTCTGGTTTTATGTCCCTATGAATAACTTTTTTTGAATGACAATAATTCAATGCATCAGCAAGTTGATAAATATAAGTTGCTGCTTGTTGGTCATCAAATTTTCCCACCTGCTTCAACAAATTATATAGCTCACCCTTTGGGGCATACTCTAAAATCATATAGACTCTACTATCATCATAAAAATAACCATATAAACGAAGAATATTCGGATGTCTTAAATGAGATTGAATTTCAATCTCTCGTCTCAACTGATGCTCGCAACCGGCTTTTTGAACCTGATGCTTAAAGATTACTTTAAGAGCGACTATATACAAGCTTTTTTTTTCTCTTGCCAAATAAACATTACCAAATTTTCCTTTGCCTAGCGGTTTGCCTATTTCGAAATCATTTAGGCACCATTTTTTTCTTAAAATTAAAAATATTTATTATAAAAAGTTTGAATTATATACTTTTTTTTAAAGCCTAGTTTAATTTAAGTGGGTTAGAAATATATTTAATTTAAATTCTCCTTACACTGGTTTTTGAGAGACCGAATTTGAAGATTCGTTGGCTCCACCGTTTTCTTTATTTTCTTTATTGCTTAATTGATTTGCTTTGTGCTGAACTTCCATGTCCGAAGCTTTATTTGACTATCTAACCGAAACTAAACCTAAACCTAAACGGCTTATATTTTCAGCGCACAACACAACAAAAAATTCTCTAATTAATCTAAATTCATTTAAAATTTGACAACATATAGCGGTTGTTTATCGCCCAAGAAAAGTAATGAAAGTAAAAAATATTTGAATTGTGTTTAAATTTGTGCTTAAATTCAAAAAACATAAATTATTCTTTAAAATTTTTAACTTCTGAATATAAAGTTTGCGCGTAGCTTGTTGCTGAGTGAGCTAGCTAGCAATTGAACGAATTAGCAAGCTAACTACTTTTATGTATACGTGCTATTTTCTATAATTTGAATTTTTGAAAGCAAATCCATATGATTCTCGGTTTAAGAATTAGTGAAAAATTTTACAATCAAACTTTAAACAAGGAGCCGATTAGTTTTTTTTTTGATTTATGATTTTAATGCTTGTTAACTATTTGGATTAGTGAATAAGCAAATTTTAGCTTTTTGCATGTGCTGATTTTTAAACCAAAAGTTGTAGAAAATATTTCCTATTTGTTTTAAAATTCTTTTAATTCAAGTACAACTCAAAAATCTTTGAAAGCAAATTTTACTTTTGACTCAAATTTTCAAGACGCAAAAATTAGCTATCGCCTCGAAAAATCACATGATATTCTATGAAATTTTAAATAAAAAATATGATATTATTAAATTAACTTTTTATTTTAAAATGATAAATTCTAATTTAAAATCAGTTGAAATAAATAATTATATTATTGATAAAAAAGAAAAGAAGGTCCATACGGTAAAAAAACTACGCTTTATTTTAGTCCCCAACTTATTACAGACAAGTTGGGGTTTAAAGAATTAAAATTTTAAAATGTTTTCGTCGAAAGTTTTATAGAATTGATCTGGTTACAAACAATGATGAGCACATTTATATAGATAAACGCTACAAAGAATTTGAAGCTTTACATAATGAGGTAAAAAAATAATCAATTGACCAAATAATTAATTTTTTATGTTTTAAATGTTTAAACTCTAAATGATTTACCATTATTTGTATCATAACAATAGCTTTTATAAATCAATACTTCAAAATTAAACTTTCAAATAATATCAGACTTTATTAATTCATTCTCGATTATTGGATTTTTTTTAAAAAAAGTTGCTATACTGAGAAAAACTTTTATTTCCTTTTTCTTTTTATGTCAAAGAAAGATTTTTTTTCAATTTTAAAAATATTTTTGTTTGTTAGTTAAAAATAAATTTGTTTCCTTATTTAATTTATAATTTTTACCATTTTACCCTTGCAATTAAGTGTTTCAAAAAATTTTTTTCTAAAAGCCTAACAGAAAATTTATTTAAAACAATATATTTTAAATGAGACTAGAAATCAGAAAAATATAGTGATAAAACATTTTTGATGTTGCTTTGCACTTTTTTGCAAGGGAATAAAGCATTAATCTATAAAAAAAGATAATAAAATAATTAAACAAAAAATTATCTCATTTTAGTTGAAAAAAAATTCAAATTTCGAAAAAATAAAGACCGATATTGAATTCCCCAAATCGCACTTTTACACTCCTTCGCCAAAAACATTTGAATCTAGACGAGCAAGTTTAGATTTTTATATTAGAGTAAAATTTTTTTTTATTTTTAAAAATCATAATTTAAAATTGCTTATTTAGAGACTTTTCAAATTGTACGGATCAAAGATTCCTGTAGAACTTGCACACTTTTTTAATTTAAAAGAAATCTTACATCTAGAGGAAGCCTCTCATGAGTAATTCAAATAAATATATGTTTTTTTACTTAATCGTTTTTTTTTAATTTGTTTAATTTAATTAGATTGAATAAAAATTTCCAAGAATCCATAAGTATGCCTCAAGTCAGCATAGAAAATTTAACACCAGAACAAATTTGCTTTAGTTTATGTAAAGCTGAATTAAAAGAAGATATTATTTTGTCAGGATTTATTAAAGCATTTTATTCATAGCAAATTAAACCAAACGAAATTTTAATTAAAATAACAAAAAAAAAGTATTAAATAAATCACTTTTTTTTTAAAGGCTCTAATTTTTCGATGCGTAAAGTCAATTCTTGTATTTTGAAATTTTTATTTGTTATTAAAGTTTCCATTCGTTTTATTTTTTCTTTTAGTAAACGAAGCTCTTCTTCTTTTTCAATTATCAGTTTTTTTTGGTCATCTATTTCGAGCTTGGCAGCTGTTAGATTAACCTCACTTATAGATGGACTAAGTCGATACGGATTTCTAGGTAATTTTGGTATTGATGACTGCTTAACTAAATTTTGTCCCGACTCATTTGGAGACCTACTAGGCAAATTTTTAACCTTATCTGATTTGATTACTCTTTCTACTTGCTTCTTTTGCCAAAGATAATCATATTCATTTGGATTTATTAATTTCGGACTATCTTTGATCATGCCATTTCGCATGTTGTATTTGGCCCAAGTGGATTCATCCTGAAGAGTCTGACGAGTAACAAAAGGCATGTGAACTGACGGACCTATGTTCGTATTAGCTCCATATAGAGTTAAACAAGCTCGTAAATTGAACAAAAAAACTGGTGCTATGCCTGTTTTGGAAATGCTTAGTTGTGTAATAACATGCTTTGGAATGTTCATTCCGATGACACTTAGGACTTTTCTGTTCAATAAACTTTAGTTAAATAATAAGAAAGAATTAAAAATAAGAAATAAAGTTTTTAAATTAGGAAATAAAAACATACTTCCATTGTGCTTGTCTCTCTTTCACATCATGCCACTCGTGGTATTCTCTTAGATCGATCAAATCGGCAAAATAATACTTTATAATTTCTGCTGTCAAAAGACCGTCAGCAAAGTCTTTTTCAACATTTGTTCTGGCCCTCGATAGTGGCAATCGATCGAGCCATTCGAAAAGACTTGCCAATTGTATCGGCTCAATAGATAAATTTGACCACACAAAAGCCATGCATCAGGCTGTTAAAAATCTAAAATAAAATCTAAATATTTAAAGCATGCTACACAAAAATTATTAGCTTAAAAGGATTATTAATTAAGATTAGTTTATATAGAAAAAGCACAAACGACTTTAAAGCACAATTTCCAAGCAACAAAATTCACAGAAAATTTACTCAAAGAGCAATGTTTTCCTTTGAAGCAAATAGCAATCATTTTTACAGTGATTAAAAATAACATTTTTTTAATTAAATAGTGTAATTTTTCTTATCAAGTAATGAAAACTAAATTTGATTAAAAAATCAATAATCTAATTTTTAAAACTTGTACAGAAAAGTTCGCATTTTTTCATGAATTTGATCCTAATTTAGTAAAAAAATAAAAGATATCAAATGCGGCTTTGTTTTAAATTATATATTTACAATATAAATGAAAATATTTAAAAATAAATGCTGTTGCAAAGGAGTTTTCGTCATATAGGATTTCTTTAAATTCATGGATCAAAATCAAACTTGTTCTCTCAAGTGCACTTTGCTTACTTAATAAATAAATTACCTGTTTTAATTTAAAATAATAATATTATTTTTTAAGTTAATTTTTTTAACTGTTTCTCTTAGAAGCTCTAAAAATTATCACAGATCTTTTTCCAATTTTAATTGTTATTTTATCCAGAAAAAAAGAAATCTACAATTAATCATGGTAAATGAAGTGGATTTGAATTAATGTTATTCTTATTACTTTTTTGCTTAGAGAGTTATTGATTAGCAACCTAATATAAAACAAAACAAAACATATTGTTCTGATCAAACATTCTAGAGAAATTTTAAAATGCCCAGTAAAATCAATCAGACGTTTATTATGTTGGCAAAAAGGTGCCAATTTTGTGCTTAATCAAATTTTTAAACAAAAAAAAAAATTTCTGAAATAAAAAAATTAAAAATTATCCTTCCCAAATGAAAATTTTTGAATAATAATTTAGGCTTGTAAACAGCTTTTAAATTTCTAATATCAGAATTTCAAATTCATTTTTTTATTTTTTTAAAACAAATTAAATCGTTTTAGTTAGATCTCAAATAAACGTGAAATTAAGGGTAAACTAATTTCATTTTATTTTTAAAATTAGATTGATTATTTTAAAAAAAATAAAATTAGTAAAGTTATATCTACAATGTAATTTGAATAGAAAAAAATAGAATATTTAAAAATTTTAAAGACTAAAAAATTAAATATGAGATTTAAAAATTTCAAAAGAATGAACAAAATTTAAGCTGTTAATTTTTTTTAAATTTTTTTCATAAAGTTTAAAAAAATAAAACCATAAAAATAATTAAAATTTGAGTTGAAGTTTAATTTAGTATTCGTAAAAAAATAATATTTTTTAATAATTTATCAATAATTATGGATACAGCTTAAAGTTTTGTGTTTGAAACATCAACCATTTTTTAACTAAAAATCAAGTGCAATAAACCAATTAAGTAACTTAAACTAAATTTAAGATATATTAAACATTAAATTTTATTTTTAATTAAAGAAATTATTTTGAATATTAGCTTATACTTAGATTGAAATATTTTTAAGGAAAATTTTCATGAGATTGAAAATTTTATTCCTAATTTCTTAAATAAAATGAATATTCAATTGAGAGATTCTTCATTTATTAGGATAGTTTTAGAATTATTAAATTTAGATAAAAATCAATAGAAATTTATATTATACCTTTTTTAAATTCTTTAATAAACAAGAAAATAAACTATTAAATAAATTTTGAAATTTAATAAAAAATAATTAGAACATATTAAAAGAACATTATCTTGATCTTTAAGAGTTAAATTTAAAAAAAATTACGAAAATATTTAATCAAGAAAAAACCTGTTTTTTTTTTAATTTTATAGATTCAAAAACATGTTTCTTGAGCAAACATTAAAAATTTTGAAATTTTTTAAAATTTATATTTTATTATTTTAAATATTAAAATAATAATTTTAAACATTTTTTGATGTTTTTAGTTGATTGAAATACTAACTTTTCACATTTTAGCAAGATTATTAAATAAATTGTTTAAAGTTGAAATAGCTATTATAAATAGCAATTAAACTAGATTAGATTTATGTAAAATTTGAATTGGTATTTTTAAATTCAAATATAAATAAAACAAAAATTTTTCGTTCTTACTGATGGATTAAGATTTACTAAAATAAAATAAATTTAAAAATATACAGTATGAAATTTTTGCTCTCTTTTTTAAGGAAGCCAAATCAAAAATCAATAAAAATCTTAAAGATATTTAATGTTTAATGTATTTGCCTTTTTTTTATATTTTGAGTAAAAAGAATACATCAAAATTTATAGCACTTTTTCAAGTAGATTTTAATATATCATGAAGAAGAAGAATTCTTATTCATATTGTATTTGAATTTCACAATTAATAATAATTATTTTTAAAATTTTAAACTTTTTTAAATTGGTGTATATAATACTAAGTATTTAGTTTCCTCAAATTTATGTTTTTAAACTCAAGATTTGATAAAAAATTAAGTAAAGCTTTTGTCTAAAAAAATTAATAAATAAAATTAATTAACAAAAAAAAAGGTTTAATCTATATAAAAAAATATTTAAATAACTTTTTTTTTTCAATATTTTATATTAGAAGCTAAAAAACTTTTCTTGCTTTAAATTAAAAAATTATAATTAAAATTACTCCTATTTCAGTTAACTTAAAAATCTTTGATATTGGGTTTTTTTGAAAAATCCTAAATGTTACGTTAATTTTGATTACGTTTTGCTACTCATAATTTAGAGAATTAATTTAACTTTTTATTTTGAGATTTATTTTTTCGTTTCTAAAAAATGAAAAAAATAAAAAAAATAAACTCAAATGATAGTTTTGAGCAAAAAGTAAAAAGTGAAAGCTGTATTTATATAGGAAACCTGAACAGCAAGAGTCTTAGCAATAATGAATTGAATAAAATAATAAATCAATTTTTGATCTCAAGCCCAGCAGCAAAACAAACAAAAATCAATTCAATCAAGGTCTTTAAAGATTGTGTTTACATATATTTCATGAGCAAAAATGATGCGCTAAATGCTGCTAATTTTTTCAATAACTTTACTTACAAAAATTCAAAATTCGATTCGTTTTTGATAAATTCGATTGATTCGAATCTGGAAATCGATAACCAAAATGAAGCAGAAAATTATGATGAATACGATTGTAAAAATATATTTTGGACAGATTCAATAGAATGTGAAATTCTTGTCTCCAATAGACTACTAAAGTATTTAAATTTTCTAAAACTTGATAACTTGATTATTTTATTATAAAAAAAAAAGAAAATATGCTGACACTATCAATGATAGATTACAAAAATCGTTCTTTGGTTTGAACACTTTTGTTAAATATTCTAATAACGATGTTGACCAGGAGCAATATTTAAAAAAAGACACTATTAGGAATGCTCTTAACCGGAACTTACTCTATTTGATCACTATTAACAATTCAAATGAAAAATACAATTCTTTAAATCTGACTATCTTTAATAAGTGGCGATATTTAAAGTCACCAAATAAAACTCATGTTATTAAAGGTACTTTTTTTAAAACTTTTTTCTTATGGAACTTTTAAAATTTAGCATTTAATAAACTAAAAAATCTTAAACTCAAAAATTTTAAAAAATTCAATTTAAATTAATTTCCCAGGATTAATGTTGATTTTTTGATAAAAATGGCTTCAAATTAATTTATTTTAAGATTTAGTAATAAAAATTTAAAATTTTAGTTAGCGTATTGCTTTTTTCAATATCGTAGCCTCATAATGCTACACACAATTTTGGCACATGCAAATCTCATGCTCATCAACATGTCTCGATTCCTGGGTCTGCATTTTAATCAATTTTTAGTTTAAGTGCATTATTAATATTTAGATTTTTTGATTGCTGCACAAAATATTAAATTAAAAATAATTATTTTTTCAAATTTTCTTTTAGTTCAAATTTATTTCTAGAATACGTACCTGTTCTTTTGTTTTTATAACAATAATAATTTTTGACTCAAATGCACTACTGGTCAGTGCATGTAATTAATAGTGTTGGGTACCGTCAGTGATGGCCACTGTACCACTAACACTTGATGTTGGTTGTATACAAAAATTTTCTAATATAAAAATTTGATAGAATTAAGTAGAAAAATAGTTAAAATTTAGAAAATTTTTTTCCTCCGCGGCAATCAAGACGGCTAACATCAAGTTAATGTGATCCGATGGCCACTTTTAATTAATGAGAAAATTAATTGTATTTTTACAAAAATCTCACTGTACTTAAATAAAAAATTTGTTTAAAATGTAGGTCCAAGATTTAAGCATGTTTATGGAGGATGAGTTGTAAGTTAAGAATTTTTTGAATCAAAATAATTTAAAAAGTTCCATAAAAAATTTACCAAAACATCATTAATTAATAATTAAATATTATAAATTTTAGAGAACAAAAATATTCCGTCAAATAAAGCATTTGATATTATTAGATCGGACTACCGAGATTACCTTGATTATGTTAAAGACATCTATTTAAAGTCAAAAACTCAACAAATAGAAAGGAATACAAATGTAAATGTATCACTATCGGAACCAAAAGATGACCAATTAATAAAAAAAGAAGTGATTGATTCCGTATTTGACAAATTTAAGGATTTCCAAAGATTAGGACATGAAGAAATAGATTTTTTATTATGCTATTTGAGTTGTCAGAAGTCAAAACTTTTATCAAACTCTGAAACGATCTCACATGCTGATTACAATCAAAATGTATATTCTACTATTCAGCCAAATATTCCACAACCAACACAACAAATTAACCAAAACATTCAAGCTTTAATGCAACCACAAACTATTCCCAGTCTTCTTTCTCAACCGTTTATTCTCCCAAATCCTCATATACAACAACCAATTAATTTTATGCCTACCTTACCTAATTCGAACAATTCAGTTAATCAAATCCCGGCACTGATGTCTTTACAAAATAGAGCAAAAATGCCAAATCAAAGAGTCCCACCATTGATGACATTAAGGCCAAATTATAGACCATCAGGCCCAAACCAACATTTTAATAATAACAAACGTCATTGATAAAATTATTGTTAAAATACAATAATGAAATAAATTTTAAATGTATTTTTAAAAAAAATATATCTATTACCTTATAAATAAATATTTTTTAAAAATTTTTATTTTTGTTTTATTGAACTAACTAAAAAACACAGAGAACTATTTTTAGTAAATAATTACAAATTAACGAGAATTCATCGATGGATATTGATGTTACAATCAGAATTAATTGATTAATTATCAATGTTATAAATTTTATGAAATAAATCATTCAATGTTACCAGTCTGTAATTTTCTTTATTCAAATTTTTCAAATGAATAAAAATCTAGATCTTTCGATTAATTTATGTTTGGCTAATTTTGTTTGAATCGTTTAATTATTTTTTAAGAAAGCTACATAAAACTATCAGTTTTTTTTTATTTTCAATTTGTCACGTTCGAGTTTATAATGATCATAACAAAATGTTACAGGATTTCTGGTGTATTAACCTTTGGAAAAGCCTATAAGTTTTATGCATAATTATAACAAAAAACTAGTTTTCATTGAGATTTCAAACAATGATCTTTCTAATTAACAAAATACTTGTTTTTTTAATGTCGATTATTATTAGTATCAATTATATTGCTTTCTAGCTATTCAATCAAATATTTGAAATAAACTATCACATATTTTAATCGACGAAATATATCAACTTCTTTCACAATAAAAAAATTAAGAATACAAAATCATTGAGTCTTGAATTTTTAATTTTAGATTAAAAAATATAGATAAAAGATTTTAAACGCAGTCTGAAATTTTGAAACAAATATAATTAATTAGCAAAGTTAAAATAGAAAAAAAATTAGCATTAAAATTATTTTTGTTTTTTTTTTATTTTTCTATAACATTTAAACTTTGTCTTATTCATTACATTTTTTTTTATTTTTTTTTGCATAGCCTAACATCCTTTAACTGAAATAAATAAATTTAGTCAAAATTTTTGGTCTCATTGAACATTTGTCTATATTTGGAGTATAATATCTAATTGAAATTCATAATTTTTTATGTGTGTTTCACAATGCTCAATTTATATTTTTTCAAATATTTCAAGTATTTCAAATAATTTATATTAAGAAATATAGAAAAATTGTCTTATGTATAATCCTCTTCAATTATTGATAATTTAATTTTAGGTAATGATTTTATGTTTGACAATTAAATTTCAATTTAATTTTTATAAACGAAACTGTCTTAAAAATTGAGTGGGAATTTTTTGGTAAAGATAAAAAATAATCAATCTGAAAGAATTCAATATTTTCTACATTTATTGCTTTTATTTTAAATATGAAATAAAGAAGAATAAATATTCGATTTTATCTAATTTTCTAGAAATTTAGAATTTAATTGTTAATAAATTAATAAAAGAGAATTTGATGAGTCGATCCGATCGTGACTAAAGGAAAATTGTGAATAGCAATCATGCGTTTGGCTTGTATTTTTTTTATCTAAAACTTTGATGCATTTAATTGATTTTAAATCTTAAATTTTTTTCTATTTTAATTAAATATTTTCCTAATTAAAATAAAAAATTTTAGATGCAATTAGTAAGAGTATTTATATTTATTCATAAGGCAAAAATTTCATGTCCCTAATCATCTTAACTAATTAGAGTGGTCGAGTCTTAGACTTTTCTATGCTTTTTAGGCACTTTTAAATTTTTTCGAAACTTAATGATTCCAAATTTTAGCTTTTGAATTCGAAAAAAAAATTTAAGATTTGTCAAATACATAAGCAAATTGATTGTTTTGAAAATTTTATATCCAGGAAATTTATGAGATTTTAATCAAAGGCTTGTGAGAAATGCTAATTTAATTTTGAGCTAGGATTTAAGTTTAAGCTCACTATTAAAATATTTTAATATAAATTAAAAAAAAAAACATAATATTAAGTACAAAGTTACCCATAATTGGATTAATATTAAAAAAAAAGCAATTTAAAAGGCTTGAGTAGCAATTTCGGAAAATAAAATAAAACAAAATGTTTTCTGTATTTAAAATGCATCAATTGTTTTTTTTTAAATTATTGAGATCTTTGTTTTTTTGTCAAATAAAATATTTCATAATAAAGATAAAGCTTTATTTTAAAATTTATTCTTTGTTTGTTTTAAAATCTAAAATCTTCAATAAAATTTCTTCCATAATTATTTAACAACAATTTCGACAACATTTTTTTTTTAACTCGAATACAAAATTTTTCTCAACTTTGGTTTATTTGTTTTTTTGAAGGTAAATAAAAAAATATTTCTAGTTAGAAAAAATATTTTAAAAAAATGTAAAGAATCTAAAAAATTGACATGTAATTTACATGTTACTTTTTTTCTTTAATTAAAATTAAGCTATCTAATTTTCTCCAAGAGTCTAAGGGTGTGAAGAGTTACAGTAAAGTAAATAGAAATTTTTTGTCTATCTAATTTAAATAAAAAATAATCTGGTCATAGACAACTCGAAAAAATAAGTGCAGCACATGACGCATTTAATTTTCTACTTTCTTTAATTAAATCCAGATAAATACAGGTCACAATTATTGTTAAGCAATCATTTTGATTTTTAGACTTTTCCAAATAATGGTTGTTTCATCAAATGGGCCAGTTTTATACGAGTATCCACTCAAATTAATAGAAATAGAAGAATTTTTATACAATTCAGATGATCTTCTTTGGAGAAGCGTGTCTAAATCTGAAAAAGGAATACTAAAAATTAAACAAAAAGTTACAGAAGAGGACGAAAATTTGAACAATATTCGACTTTCCGACTTTAACCACGACGACTTTTATACAAATTCATCCAAAATTCCAAAAAATCTCTCAGATACTTCACAGATTACTATAGTTTTCACTGAATCAGAACTATACAAGCAGCATTTTGAAAAAACTCATTTAAAATTAATAAACAACATGATTGTTATGGATAAGTAAGCATTAAAAAATTTATTCAATGAAAAAAAAAACCGATTAAATTTTTTTTTTCAAGTGAGATTAATTTTTATACAGAACAAGAGGCAAGAAATTTTTATGAATTGCTGCAAATGTCCAAAAGATGGCTTTTTCATGGTAATTTAAAATTAAATGGTAGAAGCTTAAACAAAGACAAAAAAAGAAAAAGTGTTTTTAACAAATTCTCGATAAATCGTAGTCAAAAACAAAGCTTAAAAATTGCACCTCAAACAAGTGATTAGTAATGATTTAAATTAGTATTGATAAATTATGATTTTTTTAAGTGGACATTTTGCTAATATTGAACACTTCACATAGCTTTGTCCGAGAAAAAATTTCTAATGGATTTAAGAAATTGATAAAAAGTTTCAAAACTCACAACAAAGCTACTTTCGAGGTAATGTTTTTTTTTTTTTATTTTTCCTTTTTAATATAATATTTCTAGATTGATTTTTCGAAATCGTTGAACATTTTTTATGCACAAAAACTTGCCAAATTAAATTCTTCATTTCAGCCCTACGAAGCTTTAAATTCCAAAATTGTTTTCAAAACATGTCCAACCCATATTTCAGCCTTATTCAATCAAAGTCAGCAGAGTTTTTCAAGTTTTTCATCAATTAATAGAGATAGAGGGCTCAGCGTTTTTATGAATAAAGTTAAAAATGTTATGGCTCAAAAAGTAATTTTTTTTATATAAATAACACATGATATAATATTTTTGGAAATAGCCTTACCCAATATTTAGGTCAAAATTCAAAAATTTGATAAAAATTTAAATGCTTGACTGATTTTCTAAAAAAAATTTTTTTTCTTAAATAGGTTAATAAAGTTTCCAATCCTGGTTTGACAACTAGTACGCAGTTTTCGCTAGAAATTTTGCCTCATCTTCTTTGTTTTTTGGATGAAAACAAAGCTCAATGTAGCTACATATCTTATAGTAATTTTTAAAACTATTTCTTAGACAAACAAAAAGTAAAAATTTTCTGCTTCAGATGACGAGAATTTTTTGTCTCTTGTCAAAGAAGCAAATGATTATGAGCATTTAAGACGAACAAAATGCAATTCAGAGAAAGACAAAAATTTGATATGTAGTACTAACAGTTCGGGCTCTTCAGAGTGGTCATCCTCAGTCAATTCATTAGCAGGATTTCATAGTTCCAAGTCGTGGGACTGCTTAGCAGATAAATATTTATCTTCATATGAAACTGATAATGAAAATGAAATAGAAGGAAATTCAAAATTGGCTGATCGGCCCAAATCAAAAAGCTTATATTTAAAAAATATATCTAGCAATATTAAATCAAAGACTAATAGATCAATCAATGATTATTCATCTTTTTCAAATTCATCCATGAGCTCTTTTTCAAATTTTCTGAATAAAAAAAGATCAGACTCAGCCAAATTTATGGACCAAGATGATAGAGGTCTTTTGGACGAAGAGATCGAAGATATTATTGAACCTCAACGACAAAATATTTCTCCTATTCAATTCAAAATAAATGATTTTAAACAATCAGAAAGTTATCAAAGAGGTCAAAAATTCAAAATAAGCCTCAAGGAAAATAATGAAGATTTTATAAGTAGACATCCTGCGTTGGTGAGAAGTTCACTTAGGTCAAAATCAGCCGATTTGATAAATAATCGTCCGATTGCTAAGAAAACTATACTTAAATCTAGAATTCATTTGAATCCAATAAATCTAGATTTTGAAGAAATTGAAGAGGCAACAATGAAAAATACTCTTTTAAATAGTCAATTAAATGAAAACCATGTTTCTAGGAAAAACGAATGTTTTTTATCAAAAAAAGAATTCTTAGGATCAAGATCAAAAATTTATAGGCAAAACAGCCATGCAATATATCAATCGTCTGAAGATTTAGAATCTAAAAGTTGGAAAAGGCCAACAGGATGCACCTATTCGAGATGCTGTTCTAGACAGAAGCCGAAAAAATCTTGTTCTCCTCCGCCACCAATTTTCGTTTCTCCTACTGGATTACTGCCACCACCATTGATTCAATATGCAGTCAAAGAAAATGAAAAAAATGAAGAGAACCAAGATAACAAAAGACGGTTCAATGAAATAAGAAATAAATTTGAAGCTAAATCAACTCAAAATGTTAAACCATTAAAAAGTTCTATTTCGAACAAAAATTTTAAAAGTAAAAATGGTATTAACCAGTCAAGTTTTCAAGGAAACTTTTCGTTGTAAATTTTTTTCTCAAAGTTAATATTTTTTTTGGTTTTTGGGCATCATATTTTATTGACTTTTAAATGTATAACTTTTCCTTATAATAAATAAAATAGCAATTTTTTATTTAGACTTAACAGTAATTAATAATCGATTTTTTAAAAATAAAAAAATATAAATTTATTTTATCAAATTTTGTAATAAATTTTTTCACATTTCTAGCTTCAGCAAATGTAAAATAAATTTTAATAGTTGGCCAAAAGTTTTCCATAATTATTATTAATTCAAGCCTCATGGACAAAAAAGTAAAGTAAAGAGAAAATAAAAGATCTCAAAAAAAAAAAAGTTTTTACAAAATAGAGTAAAAAAATACGATTTTGATGCAAATAAAAATAGGAACTTAAAAAACTCAATTATCTCAAAAAGCTTAAAAGTTCACTGTTAATAAATCTTATAAAATTTTAAATAAGAAATAATAATTTGACTCGTGCAGTATTTCAAACTTGATTTTTGATAACATTTTTTTCTAAGTCTATCAAGCCATGGTTACATTTTTACACAAAATCAATCAACTCAATTGAAATATTAGGAGCATATTTAATGGTGTTAATGAAAAAGTTTGCAATTGCCTACAAAAAGACGCATTAAAATTATCGAATTTTTGATACATACTTTTAAGATACATTAACAAATCAGAGCAAAACTTGGTCTGACTTATTTGTTTAAAAAATAATTTGTGTTTCATATAAATTTGTTTTACTGATTCCAGCTTAAAAGCATCTAGAACAGGTGAAAATCTAGCAAATTTCTCTTATTCTGTCTATTATCAAATTCTTCTAATTTTCTTTCCGAAATTAATATCAAATCAAGATGATATCTAAAAATAGACTGGTAAAATTATTTGTACAAACACCAAAAATCTGAACTAGCTATCTTTTGTTTGTATTCAAGTCCACAAAGAGAGTAGAAGCTTTTTTCAACATTTTTCCTTTTTTGCTCAACTAAATTGCTAGCATATATGCACAATCGCCAATTAGAAGACATTTGACATCGATCAACAATGAGAGAAAGCATTACAATGTCATCATAATAGGCTAAAATTACAAGATTTTTATCATTGTTCAAAAAATGAAAAATTTATTAATTTTGATAAAAAAATAAGACACAAAAAGAATATTTATTTCAAAAACATTAGATACCCAAAATAATTAAACTTATCGAATTTTATTATGTATAAAGAAAATTTTCTAATTTCTTTGTTTGATTTTTAATCTAGTTTTAACCTACTAAAATTCTAATAACTCAAATTTTTATCACCCTCTAGTCCAATTAATCTTGTCTCTCCAAAAATAAGAGATAGAAATACTGAAAAGGCTTTAAAATTGGTAATAACATATTTATTCATAGAAATCAAAATAGATTCTTTCAAATAAAATTAAGAAAAAAAATCAATGAAAACGAAGTAATTATAATAATAGTAGTAATTATAATATGGTAGTTTACTTCGGTATAATTTTCTATACCATTACCAAAGCAATTAACATTTTATTTTAGCAGTTCTTATTTAATTTTATTCTTATTTTAATAAATTCAAGCTTTAAAATGTTTTCGCAAATATTATTTTCTTGTCCAATTTAATTCCATGATTCTACAAAACTGTTCATAAAACCTGTATAGTTCAAAAACAATATTTTCCTTTTTTCTTGATTTCTATCTCCAGCATTTTTTAAGAGTATGACAAAAACTTTTTGAATAATTTCTTTCACTAACAAAATTTATTCTTTCGAATTTTGAACATTTGAATTAAATCGCCTCTCAATCGTCTTGTTGCCAGGCTCGTCATTCCGAGACTATTTAGTCTCTCTTGCCAGGGCATTTTGGAAGTTTTTTTTAATCAATTTGAAAAATATTGGTTCTCTTTAATGTAATAAATAAATATATATATATGCTTTAAAAAAATAAAAAATGTTAAAAAAATTAATTATTTTAGCTTTGCCAAAATAGTTAACTATTTTTAGATAAGTTATAATAGTGTCAATTAGTTCAAAATCTTTTAAGATATTTGCTTATAAATTAATTAATGATTTTATATTAAAATTAAAAAAGAAATCAGAGTTTAACTTTCAAATGCCACATTTATTTGAATATTATGTGAAAGAATATAATACTAAGAGACTAATTGAAAAACATACCAGTAAAATTATCGAAATTCCAAAAAGAATAAAATGAATGCTCAAAAATTTAAAAATTAGAATTTGATTGCAAAAATTTTTGTAAAAAAATAATGCATTCTGGATGACTTGAAATTTGGTACGAGCACTGTCATGTTGAATGATTTTGTGTTTGATTTTTCTAAAACAACTGAATTATTACAAAAAAAAATACTCAAATTTACATTGAATGAAAATATTGTTGGATTTTTCTTTAAAATACAAGAATCATAGGAAAAAATTTTTAGCCCATTTTTTTAATCAAGAGTTATATTTCTTTGGATCTATCACAAAAAGACTATGGCGCGCAAATAAGATCGGATTGTTGTTTTGACTACAAAATTCAACAGGATTTGGCACTATTCTTGATATCGATTGATTCAATAACTTTTTGAAGCATTCTTTGTTCAGCTCAGTTCTTGAAACACTAAATAGATAAAAAAAAATCACAGCAAATAAACTCATCAAAAAAAAAACTATCTTTTTATGTTTAGAAAAATAAAATTTTAAATTATTTTCATGGATTTAAAAAAAAAGATAAACAAACTAAAAACAAACCGAATATTTTTTAAAGAAACATTTTTCAAGTATTAAACAATTTTTGCAATTATATTTAATTGTAAATCAATTTTAACTTGATTTTAAAAAGCAGCATTTTTAGGTTATTATACTTTTTTTTACTTAGATTAAGTTTTTTAATGGTTCCAAGTTTTTCAATCGATTATAAGGATTCCTAATTGAAAATTTAACTCACGATTTATCTTGCAAAAATATTTCAAAATATACTTTTGAATAAAAACCAGTTTTTTTTGAGTATATTTTGATTTATGCTTCATAGTTTTATTTTCCGAATTTAGAAAGAAAATCATTTGATTGTTTTAGTTGAATATTTTTTAAAAGGGAAAGCAATATTTCTGTCCATGTTAAAATATTAGGTGATCTTTCAATCTCTTCGTTCATTACGATTTCTTAGAATTATAAAAAATTATATGTTTTATAAGCAGTAATCTAAATTATCCATTAAATAGAACTAATCTTAGCATTTCGTAGTTTTAAATCTATTTTTTTAACTAATATAACAATCATAACTAAAAAAATAAAAATAAAATAAAGTAATTAAAAATAAAACTCGATTTTAAAATGAATATTAAATACTTAAGCATAACTTTAAAAATAGTATTTTATTGTCATTTAACTCAACTCTTAATCTTTGTTTCATATTTCAGTTCATTTACGAAACAAAATTAAATTTTTATCTAATATTTATTAATATAGGATTTTAAAATACTTAAATAACTCAATTCTAATTTTTTTAATTAAATATTACTATCAAAAGAGTTTTTTTTTCAAGTTAAGATTATAAATGTTTATTAGTTGAAAAATATTCAAACAGAAAATAACCAGCAAAGTTGGATTTTTGAAAAATTGTTTTTATTTGGGCTTACCTATATTTAAAAATTTTGATAAATTTAGTTAGTAAATATATAGCCAAAAAGTTTTCACAAATACCTTAGAAATTTAGTTATTGATACTGAAGTTTAAAGCAATGTATTTAGATAAGCGCTATGTTTGATTTTTGTTTATCATGTCCAAAAAAAAGTTTTGGGATGATTTTGATTTTAAGCCAAAAGATTTACTAAGTCCAAATGTAAATAGATTTTTATAATTTCTGTATTTTTAGCAAAGATAAATGAATTGGCAGTCAACTTGAATAAAGATATGAACAAATAATATAATATTTTTTCAAATAATACAAATATCATTTTAAATGAAAACAAGTTTATTTGGAGACTAACTTTGATAACTTGAGCTATTGTAGCTAATAACCTACAGTGTTTGCAAACAAAAATCAACTGATATCCGTTTAGATGAAATATATCAGATTTCAACAGATAATAAACATCTATGTGCGGCTGAGAGCAAGAAAATTTAAGAAAAATTTAAAAATAGTTTTTAGCTTTGTCATATTGAATTTCGTTTATTAGATTAAAATTTTAAAATTATTCATTTTATTTCATTATAATTTTGTTAGTTAAAATTTTAGGTGATCTATCGATAAATTTTTTTGAAATTAAATTAATTAAATTTTGGGTTAAAGTTCATCAATTTTAAAAATATTTTTACTAAAATTCGAATTATGTATTTAATAAAAAAATAATTCATTTTAAATGACTCTAAGCTTGCTTTTTTGAGAGTGATGAAAATGAAGCTTAAAAGATATCGCTTCTCTTTAGAAAAGGGATTCTTATGCACTTATTTGCAAGAGAATACGGTAATTGTATAAGTTCAATTTGCTCATGAAAATTAGTGAAAAGTTTTGATCACAAATATTCTTCAAGCATCAAGTTTAAATTATTGATTGTCTGGAAAGAAATTAAAATTATATTCTAATGTGCTAAAAGGTAATAAAAATTAAGTATTCTATCCAAATTCAATAAAATTTTTATCATAAAATTTTTAGTTTATTAAATTTCAAATATTTAAATTTTGACACAAAATAAAATTTATTTATTATTTAATAAATTAAAAGAGTATTTACTATTAATTAGCTCAGTATAATTAAGCAAAATTATTTTTCTTTTTAATCGAGAAACAAAATTCTTGGAATCAAAACTTAGAATACTTAAATAACTCAAATCAGAGGTTATAGAAAATAAATAAAATAAAATAAAAGGATTCAATATTTGACTAAGAAGCTTTGAACATTCCTAATAATAATAACTTGACCTTAATATCAGTTATCAGAAATTGGAGTTTTTACAAATATTGGGAATATTTTTTATGATCTAATTAAAAAATATTTATAAAGCAAAACGAATAGTTTTTTGGAATTATTGGAAAGATAAGATAAGATAAAAATTTGACACTCTATATAAGCATAATTTAAAACATATCACATTAACGATATTAATTTAATTTTTTTGGTTAAAAATTAATTTTTTAGCTTTAATTTATCGTTTTATTTTAGTGTTTAAATTTAACTGGTAAGTTAACTGAAATTCAAATCAGAAAATATAAGTATTGAAAATCATCTTTAAAAATAGTCTTGAAAAATTTAAAAGAAGAATGTTTTTAAATAAAATATCCGAGTTTTAAAAAGTAAGAACGAAATTAGTAAGTTTGCTTTTAAAATGACGATAAACTTTAGGTGTTTAATTCAAAAAAAGCGGAAAGATCTTAAATACATGACCTAAAAGCAATAAAAGATGTTAAGTATTTGAAACGAAAAAAAAACTCATTTAAATATTTGAAATTAATTAGCAGTTGAATTCAAGCCACGATTAAATAATTAAAAAAATTAAATTTCATTTTGGATAAAGTATTAAATTGTCATGTTATGATAACAGTTTTAAATATGAGCTTTAAAACCAACTAACTTTAGTAACCTAATGGATTTAGTTAATCCTCAGATGATAGTTTGAATTTTTTCAAATTCAATTTGTCCACAAATATCAGGTCAGAAATTGAATATGTAAAAATATATTTTTTATGTTGCGATGAAAATTTCTTATCGAATTTTTTATCAATCTGTTTATTTTATCACTTTATTTTTTTTTTGATTAGACTTTATTATAATTCAAATATATATGTCGCCAAGTTTTATGAGATAGATATTTTAAATTTATCTTTTACTATGTTTATCATTTGAAATTTATTATTTTCCAAAGCATCAAGAAACTAAGGAAAAAGTATGATCTTACTCAAGTAACAATATCCGATTACATGGATCTAAGGTGCTTTGATTATTTAATTTTTTTTTTTAATTCCTATGTCTTGTTCTATCTTTTTTTATAAGCAAGTTGATTTTCATGAAAAAATTCATAAACGAAAATTTACTCAATTGATCTTATTTTATTTGAATAGTTAAAAGCAGGAAAATAATGGCCTTAATAAGACTAGAATATAAGTCAGTTTTGGACCGGATTACGGAAAATTAATTAAAGGTTTTTTTTTTAAATTTGAATATTTAAAATATTTAATAAGTGATCAATTTAAAATTAAAATTAGAAAACAACTGGCTAGAAAAAATTCAAATTTCAATTTAAGTCAATCTTAATTAAAACATAGAGCAGTTTTTATATTTTAATTAAAACTAGTTGTACATATAAAAATGTTTGCACAATATTTTTGTTTTTTAAAAAAAAAGAAAAAATATATGCACTAAAGATATGCTAGTTTTAGGCTATAGTCTAAATGCAATTGATGAATCATAAATGGGAATTAGAACACATTTTAATTTTGTATTCAAAAAATTTTTAAACTTCGATATGCTCACTAAAAACAAAAAAATAAATTGTATTGAAAATAACTTATTAGTCAACTGACTTTTCTAAAAAGTCATAAATTTAAATTTTTTAAATCTAAAATTATTTTATTATATTTTTGATTATATTTTTTTTAAATAAATGATTTAAATTAAAGAAATTTGAGGAAAAGCAAAAAAAAAAAAGATAGCCACTTTTAAATAGTACAATATATTTCTGAATTTCGAATCATTTATTAGTCTTTAAAGTAAATGAATATTAATCTCATTCAAAATATTCAAATTCATTTTATATATGCTATTCAAATTGGCAAATAGCTGGTCAATCAAAATAGATAAAAGGTTACGTTGTATTGAGTTATTAAATTGGTTTTAGAAAAGTCGTTTCAAAGCAAACAATTCATTAATCATTGTTAAGGCTTAATTCTTGAAACTTCGAGACCTCATAGAATACTCAAGGATTATAGAAATTTACTCCGAAAATTCAAAATTTTTTCAACTATTTTAGATTTAACAGAGATTATAGAAAACAAAAAATTAATAAATAAATATATTTATATATATATGTATAAATTTGTGAGAAGCTTTAAAAAAAAGCCTCTTAATGAGGACAAAAAAGAAGAATTTAATAAAGATCAAGCAAATGTTTATAATACGAGTTCAAATCTGTCAAGCGAAAATGAACAAAAAAAAAATCAAAATGATATGAGAAATGCTTTATCGTCGACAAAACCGAAAAGTGGTCATGAATCGCTTCAAAATAGTAAAGTGAGTCCAAGTAAGTCTTTAGAGATGATATTATTTTCCTTATTATAATTTAAACTTAAAAATATCTAGGCGTCAAGAGATCATATAGCTTTCAAAAGGTAAGAATAAATTTAATTTAAAATCAAGCATTAATGAACACCTACTTTACAAAGTCATGCTATTAAATCAATTAAATTTTAAATAATCGCCTTAAGGCCGATTTCGATTGTCATTCGAAAAAATGCTCAATACTCATTGATTCTATTCATAAAGTCCATAAATTATATTTAATTGATTTTTATTTCTCTAAGTAGAATTTTTTAAATGGAGTATCAATGTCAATCGCAAAAATAAAAGACTCAAAATTTAAAAAGTTAATGGAAAGATAAAAATAAAAATACATTTTTTTTTTATTTAAAATAAGATATCTTGTTCAAAAAATGAAAGCTAAAAAACTCAATAAGATAAGAGTGTAAAAGCAGTAATGTATAAACCAAAACATTTAGCTTGTTTTTTATTTTTTATTACGTGATTCTAGTTAAAAAAAAAAACTAGAATTTTCAATGGTTTTGAATTAAAAAAATTTCTTATTTTCATTTAAGGTTTCGAATTGATTTCTAGTCATTTAAATAGATATTTTTAAAAATAATTTTGGAATTTATAAGGAATGAGCTTATCATCGGCTAATTGAAAGTTTTAGACAGTTTTGTTTTTTTGCTGTATTTTAATAAAGTAGAAATGCAAAAATTTGGCAGAAAATAATTCTTCTAATGGTTCACTGATCGACACGACTGTTTATCAATTATTTTTAAATTTGATGAGTTTTTTTTTATAAAAATAGAAATTTATTAGAATAATTTTCAGTTTTTTCTAGGACAAGAATTTAAAAAAATAGCCAAAAATTTTTGTTTCAAAAAAGAATTGGTTGGTTGGACTTTACTTAAGCAATAACAGCAATTTTGAAATTCTAATTTATACAACTCTTTAAAAAATTAAAGAGCAAAGAAGAAAGAAATTTTAAAAAATTTAATTTATATTTTTATTTTTTTTTGTCAAAAACTGTTTTCTTAAATATTTAACTTCGCAAATTAACTCTTTTTTATTCTCAATTTTTTTTTAATTTTTTTCTTCTTCATCATTTTTTAAAGATTAATAATTGTTACACGATATTCATATAAAATTAATTTTTAAATATTATTAGTTTTTATTTTAAGAAATTTTAACTTGAAAATTATTTAATCAAGTAATGTTTCTATATCTGCGTTTTGCCTTAAGCTATGATTATTTAAATTAGTCAAACTAAATGACTAATTATTATCTATGATAAAAGGATGACTCTTGATTGTTTCAGAGCCAAAATTTGAAAACCATTTTGCTTATCATTTTTTATGCCTAGTTTTGTCTAAATACTAATTTAATTTCTATTTCCCCATTTCTAATGGCATTTTTGATTCAATTTTTTTATAAAAAACAATTTTCTCTATTATTAAAAAACATTCAAGTATAACTAATGATTTGACACATTGATTCAAATTTAAACAATGATAAGATAATAAACACTTATATAGATTGAAAAAGTATTCGATTTCGAACTCGGGCAAATCAAGAAAATCTTGCCATCATAAAGCGTTCAATCATGCTTAACGATCTTAAATTATTAAATTTTTCTTAGTTATGAATATTTTATATTCTATAATCATATATAAACTGAAATATTCTAGTTCAAAATTTTAGCTGATTTTTTTTCCAAGGCTGTATTACAAATCATTGTATTAAGTTAATTTGTTGTCAAGCTCAGTTTGAATCCTTACAAATTCATCCATAGTCTAAGCTACCTGTCTTGTCATAAATTTAAAGTGGATCAAATTTAAATATGCCGAATCAGTAAATTTAAATGAATCCTATAAAAAAAAAGTTTTTATCATAAAGAGCTTTTTGTAAAAATATTTTAGAAAATCTTTTATTCAATTGAGTTAATATGTCACTTTATCCATTAAGATTTTCTACGAGCAAATCTTTTAATTGTATATGATTGTATTCAGAAGCCAATAACCTTTCAATTGGTTTCTTAACTCTTTTTTTATCAAAATATAAGTGTCATTGTTCAAAACTAAATGATTGTCTGCTGGATCTCGCGAGCAAATCTTCACTAGTGCCTATTTCAAGTAGTCTAAATAATATCTTATATTTACTCAAGATTTATTCGCTTGGAAATTAATGAACTTAAATAAAAATTACTCCAGTTTAAAAGTTGCTATTAGTAGTTATCCCGATTTCAATTTGATAAAATAAAATATTTTTAAGGCTTATTTTTACTTAGGCAAAAAAAAGAATGATCATCATTTTACATCATTTTTACCCTATTTCATTGTGGATTTTTTTTAATATAAATAAAACAAGGCAATTAATCTTAAAATAAAACCTTATCCTCAAATATGAGACGTATAAGTATCTAAATTTAACTAGCTTAATATATTTTGATAAATTTAATAAGTAAAGTTTTTTTGCTAAAATTGATAAGATTTAAATCAGTTAGTTGTGAAAGAAACTGTGATAAAATCATTTGAGAAATTGATTTTTGTAAATTAAAATTTTTTTTTTATTAATTTTAAATCTAATCTTGAATGCAAATATTATTATTATTTTATTTCATTCTCAAAATAGAAAAAGCAAATCAATAAACGTAAGTATTACCTAATACCATGTACCGATCTAAATAGTCGAGTTTATATATTATGTCACATGCTTTAGCAAATTACTGGAATTATTTCAAATTGACATATTTGAAAAATACACCTAAATAATAGAATTTTCGAATAGTAAAATATGAAACATGTTTTTTTTTAAGCAATTATAAAATAAAAACATAAAGACGTTTGTTAAGAGCTTTATTTTTATTCCGACACAATCTCTAATGTTTAAATAAATTACCTTTGAATTAAATGAGCAAATTTTAGCAAGCTTTTCTCAATTATGAATTTTAAACAATTTTGAAAATTGTTTTTTAGAACTAGTTGTTATTCATTGTTAATTTTTATCTTAGCTAAACAAAAGCCAGAGTTTTCAGCATTTTTAATTAGAAATAGTGCGGAACATCAAGTATTAGCTAGTTTCGTATACTTTAATTTGATGAAATTTATTTATCAACTTCCTAGTATAAAATTAAATTTCTTTAAGGGTTTTTTTTCTATTACGCAATCTCTTAATTTTCGGTTTGCAGGGATTTCAAGATTTTAATAGTAAAAAAAATTAATTTTAAATGAAAGGAGAAACCAAAAGCATGCACAATTGAATCAAATTTTTATGTAATTGGGTCTATGATGTCAGTTCTAATAGATTTTTAGATATTTACAGATATTTTGTTTTTTAAAGATTATTTTTCTTTTTTATTAAAGTTAAATTTCCAAATAAAGTGTTTTTGACTTGAAATTTTTTTGAAAATTTGCGACCATAAGCAATTCTATTTGGAAAATCTTATGCAATTAAGTAAATATTAATATTATATAAGTTAAAATAAAAACATAGCAATAAAAATACATTCAAATGTAGATATACAATAAATTAACAAATTTAAATGCTTGCTTTAAGTTACAGTAAAAAAAATTTGATTTTTTAGACCTACAATAAATTTCAAGTATCAATTGAATTTTTTATAGTTTTTCAAATAAAATGAATTTTAACAGTCGAATGTTTGCCTAGTGAATAAATAATTTTGTTTGCTCGTTCCGTTGATGATGACCATTTATTGATTTATTGATTTAAAAGTAGATCATGTATCTACGCGAATCAGGTTTGTGTGATTTCTATTATTGTCAAGAGGTATGCTTGCCCGAGTATTCCCAAAGAGATGGACTTTTTTTAAAGAAAATCAATTAACAAACTCTCGAGTGAAATTCGGCTAAAAAAGAAAAGAAAATTTCTTTCTTTATTCTTTACTATCCAAGATAGATTGGTCATTTAAGCAATCAATCTTTGCATTCGTAGGGCTTCGAGTGTCATATAAGTGATATCATATCAATAAGTTCAATCGAACACGACTAAATAAAAAAAACATTAAATAAATTTTTAACAATTAATTCAAATATTTATTTCACTAACCCAATATTTGCATCCTTTGAACGAATTTTTTACCACACCGACTCACAATCTAGATCCAACACATCATTAAATATGAAATACAAGATTTAAATATTTAGCTTTAATTAAAATGTTTTACAAATTCTTAAATTATGTTCATATTTTCTAAAATTAAATTAATATCACGATTTTTATTTTGATCGTAAA